>JACJUY010001113.1:51460-93262 GCA_014220935.1 Platorchestia sp. MABIK
ACAACATTTCACTGTCTGCAACACTTTATTGTATACAACATTTTATTGTATACAACATTTTATTGTATACAACATTTTATTGTATACAACATTTTATTGTATACAACTTGCAATAAAAACTTACATTTGATTTGCTTGTCCCACAGCAAGAGTTGTTCCTTGCTGTACTTCTGCACAGGCTGAGGCTCAGGCCCGCGAGACGCCACTTTGGGCCCCCGTTCCCTGAAGGGCGTGTTGTAGCCGTCTCCAGCTGGCGGTACACCACAAAGTGATGTGCGTCACACACAACATTTGAAGGAAACAAGGTAGTCATTTCTATGGGGGAAATTACAAGGGTAACCCATAGAAGGGTTTTATTTCAAACAAATTCTATGCCGTCACCATTGCAACATGTTGTTAGGCCAATAGTGGTGCCAGATGTAATATGAGCACTGCTATTAGTTCGTTGCCATGACGTCAGCATTGCCACGGTAGAGGAAACAAAGTAGAGTCATTTCAAATGGGGAAAATACATCTCCTATTGCTTGGCTAGCCAATAGATCGGCTTTGCTTCAAACAAATTTCATGCCGTCACCATTGCGACATGTTGTAAGGCCAGATATGGGGTTAGCTAGCAGTGTTGTCAGATGCAATATGAGAGCTGCCATTGGTTCGTTGCCACGACGTCATCAACACACGGTCAATAAAAAAGACGGTTACACCCTACCTTGTTTCTTCTACCGTGTGGTACACGCAAAGTTTGAAATAAGTTGCTCTCTCTCAATGATCTTCAAAAATCCACGAGGAACGCAAGTTGGTGCAATACCTGGGCTCAATCTAACGAAAAACTTCAAGCCTAAAATCTGAAGGTCACATCAATGAAAAGTAAAAGCAATGACATACGAAACTGACAATATTTTTTAGATAACAGTGCCAGAGCCATGAAAAACAGGATCAATGAGTGCTCTTAAACGTGTTACTTGTAAAACGTATGACAACAGGAAATAAGATAAGTTAACATAAACATTGAAACTAAAAATAATTAATAATTTTAAGAGATGAAGTTTCCCTTCCGTAAGAGCTAACTGGAGTGACATGCAAAGCAAGCTCTTTCAAGAAAAAACGACAAGAAAGGCTCACTAACTTGTCGGCATTTAGAACATTTTCACATCACCTCCACTGAAGGAGGCTCAAGGTGCCCATAACACTATGACAGCGGCTGGTAAAACTGATGTTCAATATTCAACTCAAATTTAAAGTCAATTGTTACAAGATATTTTGAAACTAGCAAACATTAACTGGATCGTGCCTTTATTTCGTTTTGATTTGTATTTATCAAAATTCAGTTTGTGACTACTGGTCGGTCAGTAGAATTATGAAAATTGTCTCCGTGCACCACTGGTGGCTCACGTCGCAGTCAGTGGTAAGTATATTTCATAGTTGCACTGAAATCTTGAATTCAGTTTCGGCAACCCAGCCCACGCCTTGGACTCTTTGAAATAGCTCATGAAACGCGTCTCGACTCTTGAACAAGCACTTTATAGCCAAGATACACTGAGTGATGATAACATCCGGGACACCATCATCCTAACATAATAAGCACATACACAGTAGAGGAAACAAGGTAGGGTTATTTCTATGGGGGATATTCCACTTCTTCTTGTTCGGGTAGCCAATAGAAATTCTTTATTTCAAACAAACTTTACGACGTCACCAAACCGCAGTGTTGTTACGCCAATGGTGGAGACGGATTTGGGAGTAGCAGTGCTGCCAGAAGCAATATGAGCGATGCTATTGGTTCGTGGCCGTGACATCAGCAAACCCACACAGTCGACGAAAAAAAGACTGGTTTGACCCTACCTTGTTTCCTCTACCTTGGCACATGCTAAGAACTGCTACTCTCCCACTACATAGAAGCAAGCATCATTATCTGAATGACGGTTCCACATTCTGAGAAACCCTCAAGGAAAACTTGGCCACCTTGAAATAGTATGAACACTGTACAAAACAGAGGACACTAACTACCTGCGGACGTCTGAAGAGGTGTGTTGACACGCGAGTGCCGAACATAGGAGGCATCTATTACACCTACAGACCGTCTGGGTAAGGAGCCTCTCGGTTCACTCAATCTGGTAGGGGAAGCCTTCTCGTCCTTTACAAAAGAAGTGGGCAAATCCGACGGTGAGGTCGCCTTCGAAGTAGAAAGTGAGGCGGAAGAGTCACTGGCAATTGATCTCCGTAAAGCTGCAAGACATTGGGAATTTTGTTTAGTACAAAATGAATGAGGACTCAGCACAGCTTTCAATTTTCAACAATTTTTACATATATTACTGCTATAACAACCTTCGTAATTAGATTGATTTTAGCATCAGGAACGAGGTATAAACTGCAAAAGACACACGTTATAACAAATTTAAGAAGAAATAAAACATGTGGACATAAAATTTTATTCAGTGTACCATACAATGTACGTAGAGCAGTTTCTAGTTAATTTGTAAAAAATTAACTTCCAGTTCAAATAAATGACAGTATACTAACTATCATGTAAGCAATAACATACTACGTTCTCTTCAAATTCATCTATTTCTAGCTCCTTCAAGTGCCATTTCACTTGTACAACGTACAGAATTACACCAGCAAAAAAATGACTTTTTTCGTTACAAAGCTAGGAGAACATGGCATGTATTATAACAAGGTATTTTAAGTCCTAAACTGTTAATTACAAATGATTAATGGAATTTTGAATCTTACTACCATAGCATTTGATTCAAAGTATTAGAACGTAATCTAAAACTGCTGTAATAGAGACAAGTCACTACAAGTTGGGCAGTAAGTGAGCAGAACACTAGGTCAACAGAATGCTTTAACTATGCCTGTAGCATTTACATACACTTTCCTAACTGTGCGTGTTTAATCCCGTTTACTTACGGTCTTTGTCATTGCTTGCTCATTCAACTCACTCTGATACTTGGAGATATCAAAGCCTACAAACCCCACCCATCACTTGAAGGTAACACAACATTTACCATCTAGCACACGCAGACTAGAAGGCAACTCAGTCTACACACAGCATTTAAAGATAACCTACATAACACACCGCATTTGAAAGCTAAACAGGTCACAAACATCCCTTCTCAACCACGTACACACACTAAAAGGAAACACAGTCTACACACACAACATTTGAAGGCAACACAGACCACACTCCTCCCCCACATATACTGGAAGGCAACACAGTCTACATACATAACATTTGAAGCCAACACAGACCACAATCCACCCCCACATATACTGGAAGGCAACACAGTCTACATACATAACATTTGAAGCCAACACAGACCACAATCCACCCCCATGATCAGTCTACACACAACATTTGAAGGCAACACAGACCACAATCCTCCCCAATGGTCAGTCTACACACACAACATTTGAAGGTAACACAGACCACAATCCTCCCCAATGGTCAGTCTACACACACAACATTTGAAGGCAACACAGACCACAATCCTCCCCAATGGTCAGTCTACACACACAACATTTGAAGGCAACACAGACCACAATCCTCCCCAATGGTCAGTCTACACACACAACATTTGAAGGCAACACAAACCACACTCCCCCCCCCCACATACACTAAAAGGCAGCACAGTCTGCACACACTAATTAAAAGCAACCAAGGCCACACTTGGAGGCAACTCAGTGTACTCACAAGAAAAACGTAATTTGGAGGTAGGTCCATACATGGAGCGTTTGAGGCTGTGGCTGTAACTGCGAAGCCGTCTGGCAGAGTCCGACCCAGTCGCAGGGCTGCGGAGAGCATGTGGGCTGTGTACGCACCATGTTGAACCACATGAGTCACAAATTGACCACTTTAACAAAAGTTACCCAGTGTAATTTTTCAAAATTTCGGAACAAAATGAGACCTTTTTTAAACAGAAGTAGAAGTGAGTAATCCAAAATAGCAATAGTAGGTAAGTCACTTGGTCATGCTGGGCTGATGAAGATACTAATTCAAAGTATGATATTTGATTCTACACAATTGCAACTGGTAAGAACAAGCACAACTATTGATAGACTATTAGTCCAATAGAAGCATTCATAACAGTTATTAGTTGATGAGAACCAATCATTACTGTTAAAATGAGAATAAAATTGTAATGTATGTGATTGTAACCAAAACATAGGGATAGCTAGTTGCCCTATTAACACTTGGATGAATTTGAGTAAAGCAAGTGCCACAAATAAAGGAGAAATAATAGTCCACTCATTTAATTAATTATAACCTTAATTGATGCTAGCTTCTGTTTCTTGGTACTTTTATTTACAACTACTAACTCAAATCACAGTTCCTATGAATGACAAATATGGCACAAATTATAAGCAGGACAAATGGAAAACTAACCTATTTTCTTATGACTTGGGAGATTGCTCACATTGTAAAGCTTTTATTCTTCAACTACATTGATGAAGAAAACACTCTGACTACCAGAGTTAAACACAAGCACTAAGTGGAAGACCTACTTGGATGCTGGAGTTGCTCTTCCACTTGATCCTGAATGGCTAAAAGTAGAGCTGCTGTCAGTTGCCTGGAAGTATGAAGTCAAATTGTTGGGAAATTGAAACTAAATGTCTAGTTTGGAATCAAAACATAACAGGGAATGCACGCAAAATATAGTCAAAATTTCAAAGCAGGCAAATAAATAATAGAATTTCATATGATGAACTTGAATTTTTCAGGCTTCAACTAATAATCAGTAAATTTGAAATGATGTAATATCCATACATCATATCAATGTTGTATGAGCTTCCTTAAAAGTACTTTTTAACAAAAATGGAGTAAATTAAGAAAAAGGACAGTCTCAGAATCTTGAACCTAACAATTCTTCAAAATTCAGCAATAGCCACATTTTTACATTACAGTCATTTTAACACAAAACAGAATCTCTCATTCTGGTATAGAAGTCATTATCTACTGATCTTTTAAAAATGTGGAACTGTACATTTAACCTAAAAGCAAATCACCTTCTTTGGAGGAGAACTAGACTTTTTCTTGGGAGATCTGAGTGTCAGGTAGGATTTCCTCTTTTTCTTTTTAGTGGCTTCCACAACTGGAGAGTTGAATGGTGAAGAGCTAGACTTGAGATCTCCAGCTTGGGATG
The DNA here is from genome assembly GCA_014220935.1 of Platorchestia sp. MABIK. NCBI lineage: Eukaryota > Metazoa > Arthropoda > Malacostraca > Amphipoda > Talitridae > Platorchestia > Platorchestia sp. MABIK. The sequence goes on from JACJUY010001113.1 coordinate 56,602, forward strand.
GTTTAGGTGAAACTTTTTTCCTTTCAGACTGCAGCAATTGAGGTGAGTCTTCGGTTGCAGGTGAAGCTGCAACTTCATATTCGCCAAGAATATTTCGAGGGGCAACAGCAGCTCTAGTTTTATCTGCAACAAAAACTGCATTAGCACACTAGTCAAACATAAATGTTTACAATTGTAATGCCAATGGAAGAATTCAAAAGGACAAAAACCATCTTATTTAACCTGGAAGCATAAATTCTCTCAGTAATTGGTAGAATCTAAGCACAGCATTAGTTCAAAATGAGATAAAATAAACAGGATATGTGTCTTGGCATCAAGCTAATAAAAAAGAAGCCCAAGTATTACAGGATTTTGTCCATAATTTGTTGGACTCAATATGAAAACAAGACCATTTATATGACAGAAGTTATAAAAACACATTGTAACAAATATACAGCCTCTAAAAATATAAATTGAAAGGCACCATGGGCAAGTATAGAATAGTTTAATATCCTAACCCAAAAAATAGGGCTTAGCCTTCAAATAATGAAGGACCATATAGCCTAAGTAGCAATTGCTTGGGAGGTTCAAAAATGATGCAAGCATCAAGATGTTCTGAAGAGGAGATTTGAGAATCAAGCAGTTAGCATGCATCAAAAGAGATTACTGTACTTGCCCTATACAAGTTGGCAATATAATGCATTATCAAATCACACAGACTTAGATACACATTTGGTTTAATGGTATCAAATGCTAAAACTCAATTAACTCTATAAAAACAGTGACAAAAAAAAACATTAACACACTTCATACACACTTTGTAAATTCATATATCATATGTCATAAAAACTAATGTTAAATTATTTTAAAATGTCATCAAATAGATTTATAAACATACTACAGAACACACAAACTAAACTTGATAAAACAGCAAGATGAGAGGAAATATATCATTCCGGGCTTAGCTGTTCCCTGTAATATTATATCTCTGAACTTGAACTAGTTAATCAGGCAAACATTGTATGCTATTAATGATGAATCTTGAATGAGGGATCACAAGCAAGAAATATTGAACATACTTTTATTTTGGAAACAAACTAATGGCTTCAAAATAGACATAGCCTACTGGCTACAGAAATAACCATGGCCCACAAATGATTGAGTACATAAAACTTAGTTTTCTGAAAAACAAACACTCATTCTTTGAAAGTGTGTCTCACCTCTTCTCGGAGTGCTCTGGTAGGGGCCAGCCTGCAATAGAGGAGCAACTCTAGCACTTCTCTGCTGGTGTCCTCTCTTACCTGTGACACCTATCAATTTTTCAGTTTTACTGGAAGGAGCGATTTTTTTGGGAGCCATCCTTATAATTCTGGCATTGACATGAAATCAATTCGTAAAAGATTTTAGCTAAATTCCTTCAAAAAAGAGTGCATTGTACAATTAAATAGACAAATTCTTGCAATAATTCTTGAAATTTAAGTATTTTAGATAACTGCACAAGCAATTTTTCTTAATAACCAATTTTAATACTGGCACATTTTTCTATCTCAAGTAATTATACAGAGATCATATTTTTTCTCAAATTTAAAAAGTTATGTGAATATTTTCTTACCTGCATAAGTTTAGTATTGTTTTAAGAACACTTATTTAGCTTATTCCCAAAGATTTTATAGAATTAAAACAAAAGCTTGAATATTACAAGAACAATTTTAGTTATTATAAGATGGAAAAATGCCCTGAATCATAAAAAAAATGAAACATACTAACAATGTGAATCTACTATGGGTATACTAGAGTTACCAATGACTGAACACTAACCCTCAAATATTTTATAACTACAAGGAAGGATAACTTACAGAAATAAGCTATTAAATGTGCACAGCATAGCAAAAAAGGGTAAATGTTAAGGAGAAGCTACTAATTGATTTTCAAAATTTTGTTGCTTGAATCATGGTAATTATATTGACATCAACAACTTTTCTTCTATGCACTTTCCGGAGGAAATAAATATTTAAAGAGTTATAGCAGTAGGTTACTTACCGCTATTCTAGTCTTACAAGCGGGAGAAATTGTTCTGAGGGAAAGAACATAATGGACTATCTTCCGACACGCTCAAATAAATATTAGGTTGCGTTAAGTTATGTTAATATGTCATGTTACGTTAGGTTAATTTACGTTGCATTAGGTAAGATTAGATTACGTTAGGATAGATTGGATTAGGTTACATCAGTACAGTTTTGTTACGTTATGTGCGTTAAATAACGTTACGTACGTCACCGCTATAACTCATTAAATACTCATTTCTCCCAGCAAGTGCAGAGATAATATTTTGATCTAATTACCATAATACAAACCACAAAAATTCAAAAATTGATTGGTAGCTTCTCCTTAACATTTACCCAAAAAACACATAAACATTATTTTGACTAATAAATCTAGTCATAAAGAAAATAGTTACAAAATATCCATGTTTTGAAATTAATTTTCTATTTTTAAATTGGAAAAAATTTTCTCTTGAATTCTCTTATTAAGATTCCTCTAAATCTTAATTAGATTCTAGACACTCTAAATCTTAATTAGATTTTGAATACAACCCCTTGGAGCGCCAGTCTTACTTGCATAGGAAACATTACGTCAACTTATCTAAGCCTATTATGTATCTTATGCCTCTTTAGAGGTATCAGGAATTCAAAATAGGCTAGTTGTAATTTCTCCTTATGCTTTGATTCCTAAGCTTCTGAAGGGTTTCAATGCCCAAATGATGCATGTAAAGATCTTCATTACATCAGCTCATTTTAATATCTTCATAATTTTAATAATTACTTTTTATTATGTTATCTAGAACATTTTTGAAATCTTATTATTGATAGTGGCCTGAAAATATGTGTCCCAAATATTTAGTGATACACATTGGAAATGGGCGACAAAAAACAGTTATCAACCAGATAAAAACACTCCAAATTACTCTGAAATACAATATTGAACATTTCATGGATATCATTCAAAACATTCACGGTCACACTTTTTTTTTCATAAAGAATGTAGAATTCTAACCGCTGTACTTTCATTCATTCCCTATCACTGTGACTGAGAATTACATCTGTGGGTTTGACACCCGAAGTAAACAAATTCCGAAACTCCGAACTTTAAATTTGCCTCTTTGGTATTGCCAAACACTGGAGAGTTCTGCTAAAATGTAGTTATTTTCGTAAGATTTTGGACAGGGTTGGTGCCTACTTTTAATATTCATTGTACTGTTTAAAAAAAGCAAAACATCAGTTGTTTTTATGCTTAAATATCCAGTATGAAGGATTTTCAAATCTGTAAAAAATTAAAGACTGTAATTTTTATTTTTTCAGCGCGGATCTAGAGGCTCAAAAGTTTTCATCAGCTTGGTTTTATGTGCTCGCATTTCACAAAACTCTTTTAGTCACGGAAAATACTATAGGTATTAAATAAGCATAAGAATAAAGGAGTTTTGTGAACTTCCAGTTTTATCAAAATTTTTCGTTGCTTTTTTGTAGATGTTCACTACAGGTCTGGTTTCTATTGTGATTTATTTTAATGGTGGAATTTGATTAGTACATCTAGTGACTTCAACAACACTAAAATGAACATTTTTTTCAAGCTTTACTCTTTAACTTAGTCATTGAAAAATTGATTTCTACTTCAATGCTCGTTGAGAATAGAGAGGGGAAAACAATGAATTAAATTGACAATGAATTAAAAATTAAAGGTTTGGATGCTGGTGGTCATAGTAGCTTAGTGATAGAGAATATTTCTGCTGGAACACGAAAAAATAGGAACTTAATCATAATTCCCCATCCCGTACAATATCAGGAAACAGCACGGACTATAATGGGGGTTACCGTCAATGCGTCCTGGTGTTAGGTATAAATCATTAAAAATAGAAATAGATAAGATGATTATGTCAGGCTTCATTATAATAAAAAATTCCTGATTCATAGAATTTTATTTTTGTTTTTCGTCATTAGGACCAGGCCTATGATGAATTATATTAGAGTATACACTTTGTTTTCATACGATTGAACCATGTGTTACGCCATCCTCTATCAATGAAGGTTCATTTTTACATACGGTCGCTATTTTTCTGAATGATTCAGAGTGTCTACGAAGTCTAATAAATTTGACATATTTTTTGCGCTTATTTTTGCCTTCCGGATGCATTGTCTTCTTTTTGTAATCACTAGTGAAGCTCCATCAGAATCGATTTTATGCATGCGGAACTTAGAACTAGTCATTTTTCCACATTTCAATCACAAACTAGTTTATTTGATCACTGTCGTTTTATCTGGTGCAATTCGGAATAGTTGCGTGGCAATTAACTGGCTTAATGTGTTTAGTTGTGTATTATATTTTGTAGCCATATTTTATTTTTCTTGAGTGTAACCTCGGAGAGGCAAACGACTATTATATGACAGTCAAATACTTCTGAGTCCTGACAAACCAATCCCCTCACGCATTTTTCACACGTCGTATCATGAGCAAGCATTGAAATTTATTTTTGATTTAGACGCGCGTACATATGATGCAATATTTTCTGTAAATTAAACTTTTTCAACCCTTTTTTCATCACTTGATTTCATTTAAGGTGGTATTTTAGGTTTTGCTTTTGTCCTTATACTCACCAGTTTCCTTTTCCTTTTTCCTTGAACACATTTAGAACCCAAAGTCTTTGAACTGTATTTCATGAATCAATTTTTTTTTTAAATCACTGTCTCTTAGGTTACAAAATGGAAGGACGGCCAATATTTCATGACTATCACATTCTATTGAAAAGTGTAAGTAAAGTTTTCGAGTCTTGTAGAAATGAAATTAAAATTAAATTTACTCATTTAGTAAAATTAAACGATTTATGAATTGTGTTTGGTCAGAGCTGAAGCCGAATCATTCATTAACGTTTATTTATTTATCTAGTTGTTTAATCATTGGTAAATTTTTTAGACAACTAGCGGCGTAAAGCCAGATATCTTGGTTGCACTCGTCTTTATATTATTTTGTAACTGGGGTTTGGCACTGCAATCTCTAAGGTAAATAAATCTTACGAATAAATGTGGATAATTTTATTTTATGTATTTGTGTCTTATGCACGCAATGATACATCAACCGACACCTTCGAATAAAAACGAGGAGGTTGAATGTTGACTGAAGAGCGTGGTGAAATTAAAATCGCGTGCGTCTGGAATAACATTGTAACTCATGCTTTGAAATTTCTGAAGCGACATGGCAAGACTCAACCACTGTTATAGATATTAGGGTACTTATTGTAACTTCCAGTCTCTAGCTGGTAGAGTGTTTCATCTCTTCATGTTTTTTCTAACTTGCGCCGAACTAAGAAAATGGATTTTTTACTGTTTTGATGGTATAGATGTTGCAATAGTTATTGTGATTTTCCACCAATTAGATATAATGTCCATTGTTTCAAGAATTTTTAATTAAACCAACGTGTTAACATTTTTTATAAAGTTTTTTGAAACATGCTTTCTTTCCTTTCATCCCAATATTTCTGCCCGAGCCCACCGGGTCTTCCTATAATATCACCTGTTTTAACTGAGCGGGAACCTATTCCCAGGTGTCTGCTTCCATGAGTCTGCTTGTGTTGATGAAGGTTGTTGGTAACTCAAAGTCGGTGTTAGTGTTGTTGGGCACTTATAGGAAAAAATAAAATAATTTGGTACCTACATTACAGTCAAGCCTGAGACTATTAATGATAAACGCCTAAAATGTAGAGCTGCTCGCCTCTTGGCGAAAACCGCCTGCAAAAAGTTATCCAAATACTTGACTTTGATGCTATAGGTGGGGAGGATTTTATCTTTAGGCATTGTTGGTTCTTGTACTAAATGATGATTTCAACTAGATTTATTTTATCTTTACCCTATGAATGGATCACTTCTGCATTCATGCCCGTTCTTGTTCTATTTTAGATTTATTTACTATTGTCAAGAGTTAGCTTTTATGGTGAGATCACTCAAGCACCACACTTTGGACAATAAAAAGTACTATCATTTGATGCCAGTCGGATCTCATTCTTCTTTCGATAAAGTAAGTGTAGCCACTCTGGGGATTGAATTAAATGGTGAGAAAAATACAGAGGAGGAACTCTTTAACTAATTTAGCCGGCACTTTCATCATGCACTTTTTCTCCTCTGGTTACGAAGATAAAAAACTATTCCAATAATGCGACTACAACGATAGAGCGATTAATAAAAATGTTTTCTTTGTTCTAAGTGGAAAGTTGAGACAGTATATGGTGAGCTCTCCGTTGATTATCAACGGAAAATTATCAAGGCACAGTTTTGGTGGTTAGTTTGCAGAACTGAAGGGTGAAAAGCCTTAGTAGATTAGGCGCGTTTTTTCTGCTTAGTATGCCAAGCGGTGCCGAGATTACTAAGCTTGGAAGAACTTCGTTCAGCCCTCAGAGTTCATGTAGGTTCTTCGACGCCCCATAATGCTTGAAAACACTGGAGCATTTAGTGTTCCACACTTAATTAGCTCTGGTAGATCGAGCGTACCCATTGTGAAATGGGAAGATAGTTGCTCCTATGAAATCGTGTCACGCCTGCTGTGACACAAAAGAACTAAGATGTTTAATAGTTAGTGACACCTGCAACTAGTAACATGGATATTACGAAACCCATGTGTGTGTATCAGCCAAGGAACCTTACTTTGAAATATTTTCATAACCGATATTGTTCTTTATATCATGTATATTGGATGTAAACAGTTTTTCTTTTCTTTCTTATCTTAGTGTGAAGTCGCACTCCTGTGTGCTCGATTTTGGGCGTACACTTCGTAGATGGAAAGACAGAGTTGTAGTATAAAGAGCACGCCGTTGATTACTCGTTTTCTAATCATACGCATGGAAAGAATATAACCGCTGCGAGCTGGCCCTGCTTCACTTCGAGCAACCTGCTATACGCAAAGCAACTATCTCGAATACTCTCTGATGCTAAGCGTAGTTGCAAGATGCTTTGCGAATATTTGAAATTTTTTTCGCTTGTCCTACTTGGGCTTATTCAGTTTATAAATTAGAATCATTAAACCCCTCTCCGACCGTACTGGGATGATGCTCGATACTGATAGGTAGAGTGACATTCATGCAGGAGGTGAAGACTTAAATTTGATTATTAAAGAAACTCTGAACCAAGACGGCTATCTTTAAGCCTCGCCTTTAATTTTATCAGTTAGCTTCACGCAGATTTAGGAGTCAAGATACAAGTTCATAGGTTGATAATTCCTTTTTTGAGTTTGTATGAGATGGGAACGAATTGAACTTCTTCAGTAGATGATCAGGTTTGAGTGACTGTCACGACACAGGTATTGTCACGACACGCCCATCAACCCGTCGACTAAGATAGACTTCGAGGTTCGCAGTGTGACTTCTAATGCTTTTGTCGGTCACGTCGACAGAATGAGCAACGAATTGAAGCTGGTTAATTACTTTGCGTTAATCCCAAAAAATAGAATTCACGCTGAAAAAATGGCTGAGTGTCTAATAGCTGGGAGAATGTGGGTCTGGTTTAGAAGGGTCACATGGTTGGAGAAAATCGCTTCTCCGGTACCGCCTCGAGCTGAAGGGGTCATGCCCACGAGTTGTGCAGAGAAGTACACGCAGTTGTATTGAATTTGTGCACAAAATAATAAGATGAAATCAAAGCTAGAGAGCACTCTTCCTCTCAACCCGGAACGTGACCTCTTCTTTCTAATTGCTTGCAACATCGAGTCAGAGGACTGGGTGAGAGAACACTTTGCAGAGCAAAACTTCCCCAGTCTAACTTTTTCGCTGCTTGCATGCATGTTTTTCGTTGCCTAAACTATTTAATCGCTTAAATCGCACTGGCGGCGAAAAAATGCATTCAGGCGGCGAAAAAGTAAGACTGGGTTACCTTGCGAGTCTCGAATTCGAATCAAAATCATTTAAGTCGCTGCGAAGGAAAGTATAAGTACCATCCATTCGATGTGTTTACGAGAAACCGATCACGAAGCTTATAATCATTCGGTGCTTTCGCCCATTATCTTACTTGCGCATGGACTGTGTAACATACACTACCAAAGTTGTTTAAATGATTATTCAAGCTACTCTGGTAGTGTATGCTATACAATCTATGCGCAAGTAAGGTAATGGGTGAAGGTTTTTATCAAAATGAACACTTGGTGAGTTACATTTTCTCTACGGCAGCGCAAAAATATTATATCTCAGGCTTACAACACGTCTAAGTTTAATGTATTTTCAAATTTTGGACCTTAACTCATTTTGCCATGGCGGCCGCTTAATTCAACACCTTGAAGTTCACTTTTTTTGCGTGAAAAGTCTCATAGTATCACAATAAAATTGAATTATGCGAATATCATGAGTCATTAAATGATTCAAAATTATTTCTGTGAGTGAATAGTAAAATAAATTGTTGAATTAAATGCTGTTTTACACCAGGTTTTTTCTTTAATTCAAAAAGTTTAACTCATATTTACCATCTTTTTCTCCTATGACATGACGACGCATAGAGTTAGCAGTCCTTCATAAAAGATTTTCCATCAACGTGCCGTTCTTAATGAACTTCATTTGACTTTTTTTTACATTTAAGATACCTCCTCTGTCTTTCTTTAAGGAACTTGTATGCTCAAGGTATCTTGGTAAATATTTTTCATAAGATAAATAATTACTTCGAGTCATTTGAAATCAACTCAGGCTTTCTCAGCTTGGGAAAATTAGGTGTGTATGAAACATAAATTGCGATGCAATCAAAGAAAGTCTTGAGGAAAATCTTCGGCATCAAAATATCCCTCCACTTGTGCGAATAAATTTCACTGCTATAAAAGAAATACACCTTCAGTACTTCGATTTTTATATTTGCAGTGTAACAAAACTTTGGAAAACTATTTGACAGGATGTTTTGCACTTTGAAATCTAAAAGGACAATTTCTCTTACGTTCTCTGTTATTTTGCCAACAAGAATGCAATGTTTCAGACCATGGCTTCGTTTTCCAATCAGTGGCCCTGAAGCTAAGAAGCATACTATTTTTCAAAAGAAAATTATCTACTTTTCACATCAGTACATCGTTTCACCCAAACGTCAGTTCACCCACGTTAGAAGTTCAGCCTTAAGAAAGGAAAATTATCATTAAAACTATGAGTCAGTTTGTCCTTGAGCACTGCGTCATTAAGATAACTTGGAGAAAATGATGACTGGAAGGCAGACGGGAAGGAAGCCCCTAGGCTGCAAGCTCTGCGCTACTGCTGGAGGGCCGGCGAGGCGTGAGAGCGGCAGTGGGGGCGTGGGAGAGACCAAGTCATGGGAGAGGCGCACGTGCAGGGCGAGTGCTGGTCCCACGCCCTCTCGTGATCCGGAGCTGCGTCCTCAACACTGCCCGGCTCCTGCTCGTACGCGTAATTGCAGCACTCGTTTCCAGCGTTTTCGTCGCCACGTAAAAGTGTGCGGGCCATGAGTCGGTACGTCCTGCCTCTCTATTACAGCTAGGTGTGTCGTGGGTGCTCAGACAGAAAAAATAGGCTTGTGAAGGTGGAATGGTCTACTAATATCAGAGTCTGAGGTACTCCACACTTGATGAGTGTGAGCCTGACAAAAAAATACAGTTGCCAACACTTCAAATCTCTACACCAAATAGAGTTAATTGCGTAAATTTGGTTTAATTCCAGAACATATTTTGATAACTAAAGTCAAAACATTCAAGATACTGAAGTCCGCACTAAATAGAAAAAACATTAGAATTGCCAAATTAACGATAAATTAAAAACATTTGAGCAGGTCAATTGTTTGCGATGGGTTCACATTTACCGAAGGAAATAACTAAAACCGAATGGATTTAACCGCGTATATCTTTACATTCGTAGGTAAATTGTCCCTTGGAACTTTATCATATCAGGTATCATCCTTATTCGTCTTTACTTCAAATTACTCTCACTATCTTGATCATAATTAATACTAGGGATAAATTACAAGTCGTGAACGGCGGTAATTGTCTCCCTTCGCTTCCTGTGGTCTCCGCCAGAATGTATCACGTCCGGACATGATCTTCCATGATCTTCGATTGCTGCGGTCTAGAAAAGAAGGACAGGGGGAAGTCTCCCGAATGAAAAAATAAGAGACAGGTCCGAGCACGTGCTGATGGTGGGAATTGTGCTCTTTGGGGCGGTGGAGGCGGAGTCTTTGTTTTTTTGGAGGAGGGACCAATCTAATTTACGTTTGATTGAAATTCCATGTTTTAGTCATTCTAATGATGTGATCACTTTAGAATTAAAAGAAGAAAATCAGTACAATGAAGACTATCATGAATTTACTAAGTTGTAAAAGTCAATGGATAATTTTTCACTACACACACCAAATGGCCATACAAGGTCGCGTATTGGATTTCTAACTGCTTTACATATTTAACATTATTTTATTTCAGAGTTCTTTGTTTTCCTAAATCTGTACGTGAAAACATTCTAGAAGTGTTTAACAAGTAGTAAATACCTCTTTTAAGCGAATGTTAACTTTTAACTTTTCATTTACATCGGAGAAATGAAGACTCGTGGAATGGTCCTGATAAAGGACTTGATTGTGTTGCACCAAAATGGAAAATCATCTTGATCCATCTGTACATAAACCAGCGTAAATATCAGAACGATGCAAAGAACAATAGCTCTCTGGAAAGAAGATGGAGATCCCTGTCCTTCTCGTAGAAATTGTGGGAGGCCTAACTTTCTTAATGACGGACAGACGTTCTTTGAAGAGATTGGTGAAGGAAAATTCGGCGATCATCAACGTAAATGATTAGAAAGTTTTGTGAAAGTCCAAAAAAAATTTCTCAAAGGATTGTGCGTGGAGACTCATTCAAAAATGAATTTAGGCTGATGCGAATCTGCCAGGGTGCCATAAGTGTCAGCAGCAAATCGCGAAAGACGTTTATTATTTGCTCGAATACAGTGAGATTTTACTACTGAAGACTGCATGGATGCATCTAATGGGGTCCGATGTGTACAGATTGAACCTCTTTCAGAACTATGGGGATGTTGATGGGCATGGCGACCACAACATGAAGCTCTGAATCCAGCATGCTTCGTCCCAACTATTAAGGTCTCTGGAGGCAGTGTTATGCTTTGGGGCTGTTTCTGCTGGGATGGACGGAGATCTGCCATTCTTTGCAGTATCAAATCGGACTCCCAAGTACTTTTTAACCACGTTTAACCTTCCATGTAGTTTCATTTTTTACTGCCACTGGATCTTTTAGGACAACAATTCTCGCCAACACATGGCTGCAAATGTTTAAAATTGACTTTAGGAATAAGGAAACATTTGAGCACATGGACTGGCCACCGTAATCTCCACATTGAAAATTTACGGGCTGAGCTCGCCAGGAACCTGCGTGACCCATCGCCCCTTTCTTCAACATTGATGGCTTTGGGGGAGAGGTAACTTCAATTATGGCTAAAAATAAAGCTGCAAAAGATCTAGAATCTTGAAGAATCAATGCCAGGCAGAATGAAAACATTAATTCGAGTCTGAGACGGTCCAATGGCTGACTGATAAATTCCTAAACTACGCGATTTTTCTGGGCACTACGTGCGGAACCCTTAACAATTACGATCTACAACTGCTTCCTTGAATAAGTGCAGTCCGTTACAAACTTTATCTGTACGTCAAGCTCTCATTTTTCAACACACATTCTTCAGATCAAGCTCATACTCATACACACGAGACTGAGAGGTTAGCAACGGAGATTTTTTTCCGTGGAGTTATATATTTTTCCTCAACGTCCGTCGATCATGATCCTTGAAAGTATAAAAACATGTGTTACTGCGGGGCGTACGTCCTGCATCAAGTTATGAGACATGTAATTTCAAACCTATTTTTTCGATGACCTTCTTTTAAACGGTACCCAAGCTAAGATCAACGTAGTTGTCGGACAGTGTGAGGACTTGTCATTGCTGATACAGGCTTCATTTATATCTGGGCATTATTATTGGAGAAGCAGAATTGTTATAATAGCAAGATTCGGTGGGAGGAAACGATGTACGATGTAAAATTTACGAAAGTAAAATATGTTTAACATTGGAAAACAATAATCCACTATTAAAGCAATGAGTGAAAATATAATACAACTACAAGGGAGTCTAAGGTGATTTGTAGGACGCAGGATGTGTTTTTTATTTTCGTCTATTCTACAGGAACGTTGGATAATTCTTGATTCTCAACAAGTACGGAAATGCATAATGTAACACGACCACACAAACGCTATTGTGAAATGAAAGATTCTAGGAATATAGAAATTAATATAAAAAGCTTTACTGTTGAAATATAACGTTTCGACTCAATGAGTCATAGTATTTAAACTCCTAGTAGTTCCTTATAGCTCCAATTTGAAGAGATTCAATTAAGGTTCACCCTTCCCTTGATCAAATTTCGAGTCATAATGTACACTGGTCTCTAAGAATATGTTTCAAATTCATGCAATAGAAACGTAAAACAAGAAATAACGTAAAATTTCTCTGAAACCTCACAATGGGTTATGTGATTGATCTATATTGGGTTGTTTAATTTTTGAGACAGCTGACCTTGGGTTCTATTAATTGTGTAATTTAGGTTATAAATTTCTGTACAATCTTACATTGGGTTACATGATTCAAGTAATTTGGGTTGTATAATTTCTGAGAAACCTAACCTTACCCTTGAGTTATATAATATGTAATTAAGGGTGCGTAATTTCTGAACAGCCTTACCTTGGCTTCTACCTTAAGTTTTTTAACTCGGGAGTCAACACGTCTTGTTTTTTGACAATGAGACCGTTGGAAGTGCCGAGCTCATTAGGATCACTCCAAACGATGATGTGATGCAGCCATAACATGGAAACTGAAAAACATCTTATCAGGAAAGCTCCTTAGCTAAGTACATTCATCGCTTGAAATTGGCCGCTTATGGGATATTTTAACGAATTTTGTTCTTAATCAATCCGTGTTACAAAAATTTCCTAACTGTGGCGTTCGTATTTATTTATAAATATCTCGTTTAGAGTGACGTGTGGGAAGAGCAGTATAGCTTGTAATCGTTGACTTATTCATTAACAACGAACTGGAAAATTTAGTTCTGATATTTTACATGAATAGCCTTTTTGATTTTTGAGCATCATCACCATCATTCCATCTTTATTATAACAGGTCACAGAGTCAAATTTGCCGGATAAACATTTCCAATGAATTATTGAAGAAAAATTATCGTAATTTTTAATGACTGGGAATCACTTCTAAACTAAACCGAATTAGATTAACTGAAAGCGTGTTCTGTAGATAATTTGACCGGAGTTCTACATCATCACATTTTTGAACACTAAATCTCGGACGCCGCTATTTCATGGCATTTGCAGGCGCACGACCGACCCTGTATTTGCATGATTAATTTACCACAAGCGTGTACATTATAATAAAATAATAACCCCGATAAATTTCTCTCAAATCAACTTCTGCCGTAAATTAAGCAGTAAAAACAAGCCTTAGCTTTTGAGGTTGCTCGACCCTCTATCAACTCCCGCCAAAAACTTGAACAATAAAACCAACAGAACGCGCACGCGCAGTCTGCACAGCCCACAGGAACTCCCACATTAAAATATTGAAACGCGTCACGCCCTCGTCCGCCGTCCGTTGCAGACACTTTGACTGGGACGTGAGCCACCGGTGGTACACGGAGGTCATTTTCATAATGATGCAGTCCAACCAGTAGTCAAAAACTCAATTTTCATCAATACTTAGTCAAAGCTAAATGAAGGCGTAATTGAGTAAATGTTTGCTAATTTCAACATTAATTACGACAATTGACTTTAAATTTGAGCTGAATGTTGAACTCTAGCTTTACCTGCCGCAGTCAAAGTGCTAGTAGGGCGAGACCTCAGATTGGATCAGGGATCCCAGCTACTGAGGGATAAAACATTTGGTGCTACTATAGCTTGAGGTATACAGCCATACGTCGCCTACCCAGATGCAATGTGAGATGTATAAATTAAGTGTTTATCGCTAAATTAAATGCATGGAAATAGGTAATATCCATTAGTAACCTAGCCTCACGCTATAGTACTATACTAGAGGTAGATCTCATGCTATGGTGTGGTAGACCTCACGCTATAGCAGCACCGAATATTTGGACATTTCAAGTCGCCGTGGCGGTTTACCCGGCAACGTAAGTTACGTGCGGAAAATCCACAGCTGCCAAGCCACAGATAGACTTACGCTGCTGGGTGCACTGCTCCGACGACGTAAATTATTTGAAAACCCGGTACTAGGTTGATGTTCCTGCCACGAAAAAGACGGTGTGAATATTCGAAACATGCTTCAATTAAACCTTGTAAAAATATACTTCAAAATACTTTGGTATTGTTACAAGCGTGTGATATTACTTGCAGTTTGTGTGTAAGATTTGAAAGGTTTTATTTGCCATAAACATGTATATTGTCACCAGACACAAAATTTATTCAAAGTTTAGTTGAATAAATTTTGTGTCTGGTGACAATGTACATGTTCATGGCAAATCACACCATTAAAATCTTACATACAACAATATCAACCCCGTGGTATAGATAGGATATAAAGCTTCGATAGTGACCTATCGGGATAGGAACAAATTCTGGAGTTCAGCATGGTGAATAATTCAGTATACTTATATTCCAGCACATACAATGGATATGTTAATTTCAAGTTGAAAGAAAGTACAGTTTGAGATTTTACATAGTCAAAGTTGCGCATAGTCATAGATTTTACATAGTCAAAGTTGCATAGTCATAGTCAAGATGCGCTTCAGTCATCGATTTTGTTTTTGATTTGCCTGTCTAGTAATTTGGGTGACTGAAAGATTTAAATCTATTTTGCATGTTGGATAGGCGGGAGCATATCAAGTACCGTGAGGTGCTCAATTCAAGAATCTGGTTCTAGAAAAAAAAATCATTTCGTAATATGGCTTTCGAGTCACACGACTGAAAGGTTGTTTATATTTTTTTGTGAAATAGTCATGGTACTAAATTTCTTCACAAGTTTTATTGCTAATAGAATTTTGGTGAGACTTAGGTAATTTGTAGATAAAATCGTCAAGAAAAAATTGTTAGCAGTCTGACAATTTTGAATTTTCATGTTCTAGAAATAATTACTTGTGTGGGCATTGTACTCCAAGTTAGAAGGAGCATAAATAGCCTTTTTTGTAATGAGAATTCTTTGTCAGTTTTATAACAATCTGTGGCACACCTCTCTCCATTGCCACAATGAACATACGGATGGATCAGGGTACTCTAAAGGATGTTTTAGTGCTTCAGGTAAAAGGTATTGCTGTGAATAAGTGTGCAAAATCTATGGAATATTTCTAATGGATTGTGATAGTCCGTAATTTCTTGGGCAAAATTTTTCTATCCATTGCTATAAAAACATATTTTTAATTAAAAATTCCATTCTTCGGAAAACCAATTTTCCTCCGAGATTGCGTGAATAAATGCTCGTGCACGTCACAAACCTGCCCCCTCCATGGACGGTTTTCCAACGAATGATAACGTCCGGATGTGTGTAGAGTGTCCGTTTGTCAGCAATCGGCAATCAAGGTAACGGTACGCCAACGTACGTCAGGCAACGCACCTTGGCGCCGATGCTTGCCTATCTCTGGCCGGTGGTGGCCATGGCGGGAAGAAGAACTTTGACGTAAATGATGTGAGCCGGGACTAAAAAATACCGGTATGCAGTGCCACGAACATCAACTTTAATTTTGCGTCATGTTTTATCTCTTGAAACTCTGAACAAGATGTTGTAGATTAGTATAGGCATCTCGAGCTGAAAAGATGTACAGCCTGAACTGATTTGGTATAAAAGGGTATCACTACACAGATTAGTATCACCATTGTCGTTGAGGCGAATTTCAGTGGCTAATTGAACCGGGTTTCAATAAAAATGCATTTATGATCTTTGAATCTTGACCGCCGCTATCTATTAGTTCTTGAAGTCACATGACAAATCATGTAATTGAAGGATTATTTACCACAAGCATGTATATTGTTAGAAATGAATTAATACAATGAATTCACCCCAAATCAACTTCAGGTTGAATGAACATGAATGCACATAAAGCTCCTTTTGACTGCAGAGCAGAGTGGGACTGCCTTTTAAGTATGCAAAAATTTCCAGTTTAGATGAATCAAATGCAAGGCCCAAGTAAATTGTTAAATCCAACGTGGTGTCGGGATACAAAATGAAAAATAATTTTATATTCTCTAAAGTAAAATGGTGTTTTAGGCAATGCCATATTTTTACAGTGAAAATATTGAGAGTTCTATTGTTTTTTCATCCGACCTATGATACCCATGATGTGTGTATTTATTTACAAATTTATATATTTGTTTGGTGTCTGCTTCACTAGAAACAGCTTCTTCGATTTGATTTGAGGGATTCTTAATGACCGTATCTGTGATACGATGTTCACGAGTGCACACGAACAAGAATAATTTAATCGCGGGTGCTATTAGGATAAGTATATTTGTTCGTCATGCACATCTGCAAGATTTATTTTAAGGAAAATGTCGAATCCCGTCATACCCGAAGGGCCGAGTACACCAGTTGGATAATAAAAATGAACGAACTCTGCCGGTTATTCCGAGGAAGAGCAATGAGCGAAATGGCGGTAAATTTCACACGAGGAAGTGTATGGGTGCAATGACTTCCTTGGCGGTTGGTAGCGCAGGAAGGAGAGGAGCCCGCGTCAACTTGAACGTTCGAGAGCAGATCAAGGGTTAAAGTACCTTCTTGATGACGGGGTTGGCATGGTAGCTTGTTCACAGGATCATAAAAGTCCTACGACCGCGCAAATTTCAACATTAGAGAACAAATTAAGAGTTGAAGTGCGCGATCATACCTACTTAATTATAGGGTTGGAATGATAAAGACGTCATTCATGAAAGCATTGGTGTGATTGGTCTACGAATTAACCTTGTTCATGGTGACGTGAGGAGAGAAATATTCATTGAAATGCAATGTGTTCTTATCAATCACGAAACTTTTGAATGATTTTTATTTGGCTGCCAACGGAAGTGAAAACTATACGACCGTAGAGTTTATGTGCCTTATAATGTGTGTTAAAATAACATATTTTTTCAAAATGAGAACAACTCTACGCCATAGAGATTTTCTAAATCCAAGTGCAATATTCTTAACGATAAGAGAATTTTAGTGAAATTATGGAGCTCATGACCACCGTATAATGAAAGCCTTATAGTGTACGAGTATATTTGTGTGTTCGAATCTATCGAGTGACATTTTCGGTCTCATATGGTGAAATAACAAAACAAATCTTACGATTGAATCTTTCTTTTGTCACAGGATAAACGGTCTAAGGAGCGAATCTGTGATACTGATTTCACTACCGTATGGGTAAAAATGTAATTACTGTTGATTTTAGGCAAACACACACCTTTTTATTTTCGCCTCTGAAGTATTTGTACCAGGAAAATTCGGGAGATTTTGAACAGTATTTTATACCATAACTATGTAGTCTAATAAAATGATATCCTTGTTGTATCGAACAATATATCGAGTGGCATCATTTTTGACTGATCGCATAAGCAAGTTATAAATGAATCATTAGTGTTGTCTGCCACCTAAAAGTCATTCGAAAAACATTTTTGATCCATTAAGATTTTGAACAACAAAGATAATTAAATAAAGGAACGCATTAAAATTAAATTAACTTATTGCATTTAAGAAATTCATTAAGAGACATGTTCAGGATGGTATTTTAAAGAACAAAGATAATTAAATAAACAAGAAACGCATTAAAATGAATTAAGTTAATGCATTTAAGAAATTCATTAAGAGATCTGTTCAGGAACATTTACCTTCTCTAAGATACTTTAAAACCGAACCACAAATTCACGCGACAGCTACACTCGCTATGACAATGAACGTATGCTGGAGACGCGACTTCTCGTCTCGCGTGCCTTGACCACGCGACACAGCACCGAACATAACGCTGTGGTCACTGAATCATGGAAATTATTTTCAATTTTTCGTTGAGAGACAAAAACTGAACACCAGCAGTGTGGGAACCTAAGCGAAGTTGTCCACATGACAAGTCGGACCCATAGTGTTTTAGCGCTGGTCACTTGCTCTTATGGGCAATAAATACCTCAGGTCCGATATAGCGCGTGGGCCGACCGCTTCCCTCACCGCAACTGTTTCAATTGATTTTGGAGCGGACGTCCTCCTGTGCCCACTATCAATGAAATTATCGTTCGAGGTTTCCAAGTAAACTTTTTTTTAAACCGTTCGTAAATTGAGAAGATCGTGAGACCATGAGGTGACTAATTCGGTCAAACGTTTTGAGTGGTCTGTCTTAAGTTCAATGAAGAGAAGCCTTGCAAGCGGAATATATATTCAACTTTATTTCAGTTTTTCGTGTTTTGAAATCTTCGAAAATTGCGTCTAAGCCAACGTAGCAAGATTGGTATTTTTCGGGTGGAAAATCTCAAATCCGGTCTTTTTAAGAACAAAACTGAATAATATTGGCCACGCATAATTCAATCTAGCAGCCTTGGTTTTCCACGGTCGCGTCAGCTGAAGTGCACATGCGCAATATAAGGTGACAGAAGCAATGGTAAGCCATAGGGCAGAGTTATTTCTCTAATGAAATTTAACTACTATGTTTTTAAACTTGCAGTACCAAAGCACCATGTTCGTGATAAAATTTTCAAACACTTGCTGTCAGATAACACTCATGAAATTTCATAAGCTTCGCCGGTCAAAAGCTTGCAAAAACACAGGAAGCTTGCTTCAGCTAAGTAAAGAGTAGTTGCAGATTCTGAACTCGCGGTGTTCTCAGGCGCTTGAAACACTGCCTTTATAGCAACGACTGTCACGTAAAATAATCTATCATGACACCTGAAAAACATTGAACGCAATCAAGAAAGATTTAAATTTTATTTTAGTAGCTCAAAGTCTACAAATTTAGATTTTCATGTTAATAAGTACAAATTTTACAGCGCCTATAAGAAAAAATAAATAAACAGATCATGAAGCATGGTCAAGTTTGAGGATACTCATTTCTAGATGAGCAAAACAATGTCGCCTTCAATTAAACTTTAAACTCTAATTCAAGTAAATTGTTCGTATTGAATCGTCCGTGTCGAATCCCAGTCTAACTTTTTCGCCGCCTGCATGCATGTTTTTCGCTGCCTAAGCGATTTAAGCGATTAAATCTCTTAGGCGGCGAAAAACATGCATGCAGGCGGCGAAGGAGTTAGAGCGGGATTATACCATTTAAGTGTGCCCTCTGATTTAAAAAAACCTCTTTATACCCAACATTGCTCCCGTTGAATTTGACGTGCTGACCGTACTCGCATTCTAGGTGCCCAGCGAATACAGGACTTTATCTAGGACATCAAAATTGTTTACGCATTACGTACCAAATCATTCAAAACCTTCGTCACATATGGAAATCATTCATTTTTTATTTTTCAAAATCACTCACAGGCATTCAGTAAATAAGTTTTGAAATACTTTTCCTCATAAGCACAGGATGCAATCGTCGTCAGGTGCACGCAGCGGGGAGCGGGGACCTACATCTGAAAGCATGCGGAATTCCCGTCTTTTGCAGCGATAAATTACACATGTAGTGCTGATCTGCATACACTAGAACTAACCTAAGGATAATTGATTGATTAATGTGTTAGATAATGCTTAATGATGCTTGTACTGTACGGCTCTCAAGCATGGTCTTTTCATTGATGCAGTGAATATCGAGTGATAGACTTAATCGTTGCTTCCTGTGAATAAATTGATTTCCACAGGCAAATTTAAATTTCATATTTTTGGGCAGCTAACGATTGCTGTATGGAGGAGCAAGTCATAGCTCTGTGATATTTCCAATTTTGGGACTTTCTTTTTTTTTTAAATGATATTGATTATATAACTATTTTCATTCGTAGATTTATGTCTGCTTCGTCTACCTGTGTAAATTTTCCTTTAATTTATTTTTCCATTGCTTTCCTTCTAAAAACTATAATACCCTCTGACGCAGTTCAGGAAGTTTCCCAGTTAAATAGGATTAATATCGTTACAATGAAAAAACTCTCTAGGATTCAAATTATTGCGCGGTGATGGATCAAGCCACTCATACTTCGGCTCACTCGTGAACTATGCAGCATTGTACTAAAGCAATTACCGTATATGTTCATGGTGAAGCATCGAATTTATGTTAATGGCGCGCTACCATACCAATATTTCGCTTAATAAATCGTACAACTGTTTATTCAAATACCAGTTGTCTCATCATGATGACATTCATGATATTATTGCCTCTAGTGTGTGTATTTAAATCAGCATTTTTCGCTTCAAATGTGACTGCAACATTACATGGACATTAGCTCATGTCCCAAAAGCAATTCAATTGTCAAGTATCTAAAACTCATGCATTCCATTGATTTATATTCTTAACCCTCTCATTTTAATGTGGATATCGCATTATGGTCGATGTTTTAAATACTGACCAAAAGATCAATCAATTAATATCACCGATTTGAATTAACAATGTCGACTTGAGCGATGCAGTGAATCACCAGCTTTAAGATCATCAGAGATTCCTGTCCCAGATCTTGAGGGAAATCAGAGCAATCGCGTCATTCGCAGCAGGAATCTCCAGAGGGGGATTTTTTAGTTGCGCCTCAATTGCGCAGTAATGTGCCATCTTTTCAGAGGTCACAACGCGCACGTTCGAGGCCCACAACAGTACAGATAAGCACGAGCCTAATGACGTCACGTCCTCCAGTTAAGGTTGCCAGGTATGTGTTTCACTTCGGCCCAGACGGAGTTTGTAAAACAATCTAAGCAAGATTCGTCCACTCATCGTCATCTTCAGTTGATAAGCGACAGGTGAACGTTTCCGCACAGGCTTTCTTATTGATAAAGTTTCATTTTCAGGTAATAGTTCCTGAATGAAACGTAATGTTTTGCGGGTACATCGTAATATCCGCGATGTACTTCGAAGCATGATGATAGAATTGACAGCATCACAGCTGGTCGATCGACGGCGGATGGGCAGTGAGCAGGAAGTGTAGATGAGATATTGCGTGATCTGTTGTGAAGGGAAAACAGGCTGCGTCTCATCTCCCTGAAATGCACACCTCGGCCATAACATTGATGTAAACAAAATAATCCAGCACAGAGAGTTAAAGTGGCACCTAGAATCGTTTAAAAAAAATCATGCTAAATGATGAAACAGAATTAGAGTCCTTTTAACTCTCTATCTGGGCGTAAATTGTAACATGAAGCGTCAGAAAACGGGACAATCTACAACAAGTTCTGTTGGAGTTCAGCATACAAGCTCTGCGACCAATTCCAGGGATGAAGAACTTAAAAATTAAAAAAAATCCAAGCAAACAGATTGTTGTGAAGTTTCACAGTTTTTTATAATTGTAGACAAAAGCGCTATTTTCAAAGTGTGATACTCGTGTCAAAACTTGCTTTGAAATTCGAAGTGTTAAACCCTTTACCGAGCAGGTAAGTTTCAAAATCCACCTGTATAAGCTTAGGATCGAAATTTTACCTAATATGTTTTCTGAAGTTCATTGTCGAGGGGCAGTTCCTTCCTTTTTCTGATGTCTCTGACAACCTCATGCCTGTGCTAGTCTAATGACGGTGGTTGGACCAACGATAATTTGAATAAAAATTCCGAAGGTGTATTGTTAAATTATTACATCCTATTGTGAAAACTTCAACTCAAAATATCTTCATGCACTTTCCATTCCGACAATAATTTTCACAAATTCATTCCGTGAATTTCAGCCTCTTTGGTGGCAGCACACGGGTGGCATCATCGACTCTTCAAAGCAGTTCCTTCAAAAGCTTCAAAATTAAAGCCAGTAAGTCCCGTCCATGTAGCGTATTGGCAAGAAAAAGAACTCGTCGTAAGTCCTCAGCTTAAGGTAGTATGCAAATTATTGTATCTATACTCGGACATCCTAAATCATTGAGATTTTAGAGTGAATTGGTCACAGTTGCCAAACCCAAATGACATCCTCCTAAAGCCTTCTTATGAACGACCGCGATCCTCTTGATAAGTTTGCCGCCAATGTCGCAGGGCGCGCGATTTTATGCTGATAGGCGAGTAGATCTGAATTTAGGTACATTCAGCCAACTATACAACTTGATCTTGGAAAAATAAGCATCGGAAATCGTTCAGCAGGAAAATGAAACTCCAGAAGATTTAGGGCTGAACCAGACGTATGCTAAGCTGAACCAGACGTATGCTAAGCTGAACCAGACGTATGCTAAGCTGAACCAGACGTATGCTAAGCTGAACCAGACGTATGCTAAGCTGAACCAGACGTATGCTAAGCTGAACCAGACGTATTTCGTGTAATTGAAATATATAATTTCG
This sequence comes from Platorchestia sp. MABIK, assembly GCA_014220935.1. Classification (NCBI taxonomy): domain Eukaryota; kingdom Metazoa; phylum Arthropoda; class Malacostraca; order Amphipoda; family Talitridae; genus Platorchestia; species Platorchestia sp. MABIK. Next base: position 78,987 of record JACJUY010001113.1, read on the forward strand.
GAAATAATTTCTTATGATATCTATGATTTTGGAAACATAATAAATGATTATGCATCAACATTTTACGTTCTTTACTCCTGAATATTTTATGATTTCTCAAATTTCTCTGTTACTTGATTCGATAGAAGAAGAGTTTCAGGCCAAAAATATACATTTTTTCCATCGTAACTTTTCCTCTAAGTTAAAATTTCATAATCTGGTAGATAGTTTTGGGGATAGTACGCAAGCCAGGGCAATAGAGATTCATCCATCTCAGGGACAAGTAGTCCAATTACTGCAGATTTGAGAAGCGTTAGGGCTCTGTTTCAGGTTTATGTAGAAGTCACTAATCTACCCACAACGCCGAAGGTCGGTAAACTGAACCGCCAATAGGAAATGGAGGCAATTCCATGGTGACCGAGGCCCCCACACGTGGCGCGTCTAATTGGTAGTTGACGCGGTGTTGTCAAACACTCGACTGTTCCGCGATGCGTATAGCACGTTTTTTGTTTCCAAAATTTGTTCAACCCTTCTGCCGTTATGAACTAGTTGAAATTCCGCTGAAGATCACACTGATGAATAATAATTTAAAATATTTTTATTCGAATCAAAGTAAAATTTGCGGATCGACGAAGAACGTGTGAAATTGGATTTAGCATGAAAACGTATTTAATTAAAATGCCAATTCAAAGTATCAATCGAAATTAAACACCCTGAAATGAGGGATCAAAGTTATGCTCTAGGCAGGACAGTAAGATGTCGCACGATGAACGCTTTTGAATAATCATCTGAAAAATTCCACACCAATGGATCTGAGATCTTCAAGACCAAGTTGCGAGCGAAGGAGCCATTTATATATATATATATATATATATAAATATATATAAATGGCTCCTTCGTGTATCACAGAAGATACTTTCCTATATATATATAGGAAAATATCTTCTGTGGTACACATTAGCTGTTGAAACATCGCAAACATTAATCGACAAAGTTTACTCGATTTGTATTTAGAGATTAATTAGGAATTGAGTTCTTTTATGTACGTTAAGTGGTACAAATGAAAAATTTCTTCCATGAAGCATTTCAACGGTCGAAACATTGTAAATGTTAATCTAAGCTTCTCACATACTTTTCGTCTTTAAATAAGTGAGGAAATGAGTGTTTTTGTGTACCTATATATTTAGTGGTACAAAGTGGAGATACACCCAAAACATAGGGGACACCCGCCAAAAAAATTTCTGGATGACGACCACTTATCTGACGCTCGCACCTTCGAGGTAGTGTGCAGGCCTGGAAAATTTATCACGACCGTCTTGAAGACCTGGTCAGCACGAGCCTGTAGGGTGGGCGTGTGGTGACACTTTTAATTGTTCCCACGAGCCTCAACCTGGGCCTAAGTAGAGGTTAGAGAACATCGGCGCACTGGACCCAAGTGTCACTGACTGATGGACGGCTTGAGAGATGGTTTCTCTGATTAGCCTCGTTACACGCTGGGCGCGTGTATGCCTCTGCAAATGATTTGTGCTCATTGACGCGCCTTAATTACTGTATTGTAGAGAGCACAAGCTAAAGTTGCCAGAATTTTTGTGTGGTACGCCGGAATATGAAGCGAGAGAGTTATCAGGAGAATTAACGGGAATTTCTTGGTGGCTTGCGGAATAGGATTATTGGGTCCAGTGTAGGAAGCAAGTGCTGCATGGGATATTTACGATGATTGATCGATGTAAGCTAATTACTTACTATTGGAGTACAATTTATTTTAAAATCAAATGACAACCATAAAATTTAAAAATTTTTTGAGTAGAATCTTCGAGCAGCGCATCTCTACTGCTTGACCTCCTTAATAGGGAAGTATAGCTTACAGTATGTTCAAGAGAGCATGGAATCTTTTAGATGGTTTTAGAAAACGACATAAAAGTGATAAATTGAAAATTTGTTTCAGCCCCAACGTATCAAGGCTTTAAATTTTATTTCTTCAGCTTATGTGAATTGCAAACAAATCAATCTTGCACAGAAGGCCGACTGAAAAATACACGCGTTTTCAGAACGCACGGACCACCGTCTGCCGCTCGAATAATAAAAAAAGCCCATCAGTCGCTAGAGTGAGGCGCCTTTGTACCACCCAAATATTGACACTCTTCCCGTTTAGCCGCTGATTTCAGGGCCTGTTAAAAGTTCTTTCCCATAATTGAGTGTGGAAGAGGGTGGTCCCCTTGCTCTGGGAACGGCAGCAATACTGGAATGTCCCATTCCTCGACTTCGTCTAGCAGGAAACGTGTGCTGGATGGGTGGTATCTCGTAGGCAAACCATGCCTCGGAAAAACTGGGCTGTGGAATAAATTGAATGAATGTCAAAGAGACTTTCGTACATAGCAATACCTTTGAAATGCTAGATGCACTTGTGCTGTACACGGTGTCAGAGTTCAAAAGGTTTTGAGCAGTGAAAGTTGATATTTTTTAAATGATTAGTACGCAAAAGGTTTCTAGAGCGTGTAATTTGATAAGCTATCGGCATTGAGAATATCTAACATAAGGAACATTCTGTCATTTCTCCCTCCCGTTCAAATTGATTTCATGCCATAAAAACTGCATGTAAATGAGACTGAAACTTCCGTTATTCATCCAATACCACCTCCGGATAGACAACGTTTCTAGATTTTAACGGAGATTGCAACTAATGCACTATATGAGGTGTACCTAACAATTGATGAACATATCACCACATTTTAACCCAATTTCAAGACCTCCCACCAGACCAATTCTTATCCTGCCCATGAAGTGACTTCATGACCTACCAGCGCGGGACTATCACCTCGTTATCTGGCTCTCCTGTAGAGCTTCTGAGGTTCGCAGAAGGTTATCTGCTGGTCCTCTTGACATGAGAGAGAGGCCGTTTCAGCATCTGCCTTGCACTGGAGCTGCTCCAAATCGCCACCCACGGCTCGCGATGACTTATTTTATTGGTATCACAAATGTTAATGTGCCTAACAAATCTGTGGGTAATTTTATTAATATCACAAATATTACTATACATGAAAAATACGTGGGTAATTTTATTAAAATCACCAATATTAATATATTCGACAAATACGTGGGTAATTTTATTAAAATCACCAATATTAATATATTTGACAAATACTTGGGTAATTTTATTAGAATCACAAATGTCAATATATTTGACGAATACGTGGGTAATTTTATTAATATCACGTATAATAATGTATTTGACAAATACGTGGGTAATTTTATTAATATCACATATAATAATGTATTTGACAAATACGTGGGTAATTTTATTAATATCACATATAATAATGTATTTGACAAATACGTAACCAATGCTTTGGGAGCGTGCATGGGAAAGTAGACATGCTTCTGCCTAAAAGTAGATGAACTAATGATGTAATAATGTAACAGTAATATGATAGTAATCATGGTAATGATTTATGTTTGGGATTACTGGTTTTATTTTCATTTCTTTTTCAAAAAATATTCAGTCAATCCTAGTTATTGTTATCACAACCTGGCCCTGGTTTTATTTTCTTTTCTTTTTCAAAAAATATTCAGTTAATACTAGTTATTGTTATCACAACGTTGCCTGACCTAAATCAGTCCAGGTATAGCAACAACGCTAAATTTGATCTTAATTAAATCGTAATTTAATTATAATTTTAACTTAAAATCAACTATATGAACGAGATATCTTATGTTATCCATAAAAACCAAAACCGACGAAACCAAACACAACCCTTACAAATATTTAACTCAAATAACTCAACCTCACCCTTTCCTGTTGAACCTTAAAAGTTGAAAAATTCAGCTGGAATTATTTCATAATTATTTCATTTCCATTAGCAATCGACGAATAAATTTTACCATTGGCTTCTAGGTTGTCATCCACCGGCGTTCCAAAACGCGAGGTCAGTAATCTGAAGGTGGAGAATTCTCAGCGGATTTCTCGAAAGTACGATTATTGTGTATACGGATAATAGAATCAGAAATAAATTATTCAGATAAGCTATTCGTAATGGTGATAGCAAGCGCACTCATTATTTCTCCTAGATTTAAGGTCGCTGGAGACGAGTTTTATCACACCAACCAATCAAGCAAACATCTTTACTCGATCATAAATCACACACGCTGGCTTTATAAGCAGAGTCTACCAAATCAGTAATACTCGGAAATTTCAACTCTCGTATTTGTTTGCTTGCCGGCACTCATTCTGTATTCAATTTTGTTCTTCATATTCCTGCAAATTATTGATTGATTTTTAGCGAGAGGAGTTGCACTAAATTCATCTTCCAGTAATTACGCATTTTCGAGTTTTCTAGCAGTTAAGCACCCTATAGACGATCAATTTTATTGTCAATATAATTGACAATGATGAATATTGACAATTTAATTGATCGTCTGTGGGCTTGATTAACGACCGTCAACTAATTGACTTTGTGGGCAACAAAAAATCTCATCAATATATTGAGTCAATGATATTGACAATCAAATTGATCGTCTATGGGCCACTTTAGAACCATTTTCGCAGATGAGGGTCTTGCCTTAGCAGATAGGGGCACTTGATGAATAAAATTTTTTGCAAGTTGACTTAACCTGACATGGTCAAACTTGACCTTACTTGACTAAACACAACCCAACTTAGTCAAATATGACCTAACGAAGCCTAACCTAGCCTCATTTGGTTGATTAAAACTCTTTTATAACTGAAATTTGTCAGCCAAAGGTCCCCTGGTTTTTCCCGGAATATTTCATATAGAGGCCATTTTTTTGTATTTACAATTGACTTTTTTTTTTTCTAGAATTGATTTGTAATGAAATCGTTCTCGAGAAGATCATACCGAAAATGTAAATAAATAGGATAAATATATTGTGTACCCTAATTCATTAAAGAAAATAGAGGCCCTCAAAAAGGCCCCGAAAATTAACCGGCCCCTGATGATGCAGGCCGCAAATATCTGTCAAACGTGAATTTGGGATGTCAGGAACGGACATTGTTTATAAGAATGAATTGTAACTCAATAAAACTGTTCTAACAGCTAAAGAACCTGGATGACGACGGTATGACAGCTATTCACTCCATCAAGTTTGATGCATGGAATGAAAAGCTGCAACATCATAGCATAAGTATGTTTTCATCTTTTATTATTTGTTCTGAAAGTAATATGAGTATCAATAATTAATAGCCTCAAATTACCTGTGATCGAATGCCCATAACGTTGCAAATTTTAAGAGGATGAAAACAATAAAATTCTGACAAAATAGGTTGGAAGTAAACAGCGAATCCATCTGCTTATATTATACGTGAATGCTTGTTGCTACCACGTGAAATAGGTACACTGCTTTACACTAACTAAATGAATGAATAAAAGTAAGGCACTTCTGGGTCCTATCTCGTGTCATAAGACTGTACGAACGATGCATGCTTCACGCCTTCAATCTCACAACGACCCTAAGCCGTCACACATTATCGCTTTGGAAAGGAACAGGTTTAGTTAGTGTTACTCGAGTGGGGTCGCTTTGGAAACCCGTAATGTGGGTGGCGCGGACGATATAACTAACCCCCACAAGCGTCACGCAACCGCTTCATAACTTGAAAAATAACGCTGAAGTCTCGTCCTTTGGTCGACTGATTTATGAGGTAACTCAGTGAGGGCGGCCTACATCAAACGGCGCAGCAAATCTCGCCATCTTTGAGCTAGACATCAGCGGGCGGGCAAGGTAGGAGGCAGTTGTCTGTTTGACGGGGTAGGGTTTGTCTGCAATGTATCAGCTCTAATATGAGCTATTTGTTGATCAAAATCTTGATTGAGGAGGAGGGGGACTTGAAGTACGGTGTTACTTGACCGGAAAAGAGCTCTGGCTAACAATTCTCTTAACAGGTGCTTACTTTTGGTATTCAAGAGGAGGAATGCTATTATCTATAATTATTTTAATGTATCATCATGCGGCAAATTGATCATCAAATACTTTGCATTTACCCTTCACTTTTTAATATATTTTTAATCTACTTTTTTGCTCAAACTCACATTTCCAATACGAGGTAACCAACTTAGATGGTGTTGGTCAGAGGTATAATTCCACCCAATGAATGACCGTGTATTGAGCTTAGCTTTAGCACTGTACGTGTTATCTTTACCCAACCAATCAAGTTCATGCGAGCAGGACAGGCACGAGGCGTCGCGCAGGTAATTAGAAGACTTTACAACGAGTGAGGTCTCGCTGCCTCGCGACACTGTGTGGTCTCAATCAACAGCCTAACCCGACTCCCGTTCACGCACGGCGTATGTGCCTCGAGTTGCGTGTCGACTTCCAGTGAATTTTGACACAAATGCAAGTAAATGATGGAAAGTGGATGCTCTGAAGATTACATTGTGAAGTTTTTTTTTAAATTTGCTTACAATTAATGTGGTCGAAAACGAGGTGTTGAAGTTTGAATTTTAGGTGAACGTGGTTGGCAACTGGTGAGGTCTGGAAGGATCTCTCGCTGGCGCTAGCATATCGGAGCGGCACCCTGGGTAGTTCCAGAACAGATAACTACACCGTAAAATACCCAGATAGATGCCCTGTTATGTCCATGAATACTTCCTCTTGATCGATTATTCGTCGTGGATATTCTGTGACCAACGATTGCCAATTAAGTTGGCAGGTTTAAAGGCTACGCCGCCGACAAGGTACCTCTGAAAAGTAAATTGGCGTTTTCTGAGTTGTCTGGTGGATTTCGTTAAGTGTTTCCTGATTGGGGTCGATAAAAAGATTTAATGCTATGGCTTCTATAGGGAGCGATAATTCTGCTTAGAGGTGAGTACGTTTTACACCGAGGTGGGATTGAGAAATAGTTTACTGATAGCAATCGAAAGAAAGAAAGCCCTATTTCTTGTTTGCTTTCCATTCGGAAACCTTTGAATAGTTTTTAACTCTGAAGTTGATGATTACTTTCATTTTTTGAGCAAACAATGTTCTTGTGTCGTTTGTAACTATAAATAATTTCGCTATGAATACTGGTAACTATGTCGTTATGTGAAGCAAATACTACGAGTGATATCAACGATCTTTTCCTTTGGGCGTAAGCATCGACGCAGTGAACTCTCATCAACACGATTAGAAAATGTACAACTCCGGCTGCTTAGAAAGCCTCGAGTCTACCATAATAGGTTGATTTTTAACACACTGTTATTCTGCCTCTCACGTATCGGACGCATTTCAAGATTCTCAAGCAGCGCATTTTTCGGCATTGACTTTATAGTGAAAAAACAATAGCGGCATGACAATCAGCTTTTATGCGGTGTGTAGTTGTGAAATGTCTCTCATTACGGATAATGGTACAAGAGAAATTACTGTTTTACATCAAAACTGAGGCAGCCAGGTGGATAAACGCTATTCTGTAGTGGTTATTGTTTCCGAAACTGATTATAAACACTGAGGGAGTTCGTAATTACTCCCAATACTCAGAACCGAACATGGTGGGGCACTTTCAGAGCTTTGTCAGAATTTTCACCAGTTATAACTTTGCTTTTCAAATTGTATTTATTTTCTGTCATAAATAATTTCCTGTGGATGAGAGAAAATACATAACCCATTTCATGATTAATGCCAATTAGGTTACGCCCTCTGCATTTCTATGCTTTAGTGTCTACTTAATAATCGAAAAACACGTTCCTAAATAGAGTTATTTTAGAAACAATTTTTACTAATAGAAAATATATAATTGATATGTTACCGTATAAGAGAGCAAGGATAGAATTTCTCACGTCAGTCATGACGTAAAAGCGTGAATTTAAAAACATAAATTTGCGTTCAAACTACTGCTTCACCATATAAATAGCGATGAATACATTAAAAGACTTATCTTAAATGACTCAAGTTATACGTAGATCGCTGTACAACCGGGTTGTAATTCATGTTCTACCGCATACAGGGGCGAAACTGATCACACGAATCAATTTCCTCTTTTTCTTCACTTTTTCTCTTCAGTACAAAGATTCTAACAATTCAAATGAAGTGATTCCTCTCGAGATGCGGAAGAAGAAGCAACAAATATTGGCTTTATCCTAAGTTGCTCATTAAATCGTTATTTCCTTGCTTCGATTAAAACGTTTTACAATAAAATTTGAAAATTTTCAACATGATCCACCTGCTGAAACGGCATTCAGGTAGACGAGTTCTTAAAAATGCCCCTATATATGTGTGTCGGAAGATTAACTTTAGAAGCGCAAAAGTCTATGAATCTACTATTATTACCTAGAAAATCGAATTCGTCAATTTCCTTTTCCGTCACCGAGAAATTTTGTTCCACTTGCGGAGAAAGTTTTCCGAATAATTCGAATATTTTGTACATGGAAAATCCTCCGCTTTGAGCAACATCCTTCCCGTTTGCACGGATGATTGCATTTCCCTCACTGCAGGTTCGTGTTTTTCTCACTGAAGTCTTCGCTGCTGTGATCACGTTGGCGGGTTTCCCGCTAACATGCTGGTGGATGACAGTGTGTCACGAATATTCGTCACACATTCCCAAATTTTCCATCAAAGAAATCGAGTACAAATTTTATATTTGTATATGATAGTGTGACTAATTTTTAAGCACAACTTTGAAAACATAATTGTCATTGTTGTCAACTATAGTGATGTTGTCTTTCATCACTACGACTAAACTCTCTCACCGCTAAATATGGATCTGCGCGTCGATACTGGTCGTTTTTTTGAAGTTCATAAAGTTGTGGCACACTCTTCGAACAATGGCTTGCGTAGTATGACTAGACTCACTCAGGGTGAAGGAAAAATTATGCTGCTTAGATGTTCTGAATTCCGTTAGTGTAACTTAAATGGTAAATTTAACTTAAAAATTGTTTATGGACAGAATTGAAGCGTTGAAATATGACAACCATTCAAAGTGTTTACTTGAAGTAAATATAATGAGCGATAATCTCGTCCAATTTAATTGTGTTGTTAGTCTTTATTTTTTGAGACTTGGTGAATGTAAGTCTGAGTGCATGAGGCAAATTCCAAGGGATTAAGGAACAGCTCCTCGAAGGTTGACGGGAAGTGATGGTTTTGAAAATGCTCGATCTGTTCGGGAAAGAAACTGTTATAAAACGAATTCATTTGATACACGCAAAAAATAACGCAACTGACCTTGAAACTGTCATTTGAGCATAGCAGAGAGATAAACTTAATGGAGGAGAAAAGTTATTTGTACGCTTGGTTTTGAAGATACTATCTGTTGAGGGAAAGAATTTTTTTTGAAAAAACGTACTAGCATTATACACGCAAAAAATAATGCAACTGACCATGAAACCTTTATTCGATCATCATGCAGAAATTACAGTTGATTTAGGAACAAAAATTGAATGTTTCTATTTAATATATAAAATTGTTTATAAATAATTTTGTCCAGTTTGTGATGCAGTTTCTCTGCACAATTTGAGGTTGCAAGCCATGCTGAACACAGTACCCCAAATAATGTCTCGTGTACATCATGGAGTGATGAAACTGACCATAGAAACAAAGTTTCTATTTTTCTTCACTCTTCCTTTTCAGTGCAAATAAACGAACAATTTAAATCCTCTTCTTATTTGATCACCCTCTCGTTATAGTGAAGAAGGAACAATAAATGTTGGCTTCATGCATGTTAGTTCATCAATTCGTTAATCATTTACTTGAAGAAAATATCTGAAGAACATAGGACGTGAATTTTTGTAGAATCTGGCATGATGCTCTTCACAGGTCAAGGAGCGTCGCTTGTTATTATTAAAATTAATAAGTGGCTCGACGCTTTGTGTTCTGGTGGGGACTCAAATTCCTGACCATACTGTGGTTACATACTGTCACTCTGAACACAATGGATTGAACTGATCGTTTGATCCGTATTTTAGTTAAGAACGTAATTAGCGATCCCTGTGAAAATATTTCGCCCTCGAACTTCAAGAAACTCTTTTGTAGGGCTACAGATAGATTAAGAATTGAAAGAAAAACTGTTAAATCCTGAGTAACGCAACTTTGCAGATGCGACTCATCGTCAATAAAAAACGTTGAAGACCGAATATTTATGTTTTGTAAATGTACACTCAATTATCGTTGTAGAAATTTTCTAACAGATTACTTCGGCGAACTGTCCCATCAACATTAAATTTCAATATTTCAGCTAAGCAAAATGGGCTCGATTTCAATTTTGTCCACAGAGCGAAATTTCCCTTCAGTGAAAGTTTCTTGAAGACATCTCATTATGGGCCGTGGTATATTATATCCACTTTAGGAAGAAAAAAAAATTTGATGAAAACCTTTATGACTGAAATGAAATTTACGGCTAAGAATGAGGATAGCATTAAAGAAATAAAAAAATTCATGCTACAGTCGGCAAAAAACCAATGCTGATAAAAGCACATAACAATACATCAATTAACGTCGTTTACAGGATGAAAAAGAAAAGAAAAGAAAAAAATGAATTTTTTTTATTTCCAATAAAGTATAACATAAAATGTTGATACATTGGTTTTTTAAAGCACCTTAACATTAAACATCCTTATCTGATAATAACACATTGGTATCGTAATACTCGTGTAAAATGTTGAATCAGAAAATGATTGATAGAAAAGCACATCAAAAATGAGTTCCTTTCCTTAGCCTAATCTGATTTTGACAGTGCATTTGAAAACAAGTTACTAAGAGAACACATTCCTCGTAACGCTTAGTTGAAAAATGTTTACGTTTGCGAGCATTTAAATTGAAATAAAAGCAAAAATCGCGTTTAAATACCCCGCCAAAGACGCTTTTTAGGCTTTTAGGAAGCTTTCAACCGCCATAGACGCTTTATTTAACACCGAGACCCTTAATTGCTATTCATACATGGTTATCGTAATACACATGATAACTGTCGAAAACATGATTCGGAGAAAAGCACGAAAAAATGAGTTCCTCTTTGTCGCGGTAGTCGGATTCTGGGAATGCATTTAAAATACAGGTGACTAAGAAGAGCACAATTCATGTGACGCATTGCTGAAAACCCTCTCGTTAGTGCGTACTCGTATTGAATTATGAGCATAAGAACATAGGAACTAGTGATACGAGTGTGAGGGATTGATGTTAGAAGTAAAATGAGCAGATTTGATTTGTTTTGCGTCAAGAACTATGAGGTAGACAGTCGGGATTTGAGACAATTTTTCACACGGACGCATCCTCTACTGGGCCAAGTGGTGAGCTTAGGAAAGAACATAATATTCACTCTAACAAAACAAAAAATTGTTATGATAGTTCTTACGCTAATAGTGCTCGCGTAATGAGTTCATCGGAGTCAAAGACATGAAAAGGATTGTTGTACAATGCTAGCCGTGACATTTTCAACATAGGCGGAGCCGTACAAAAAATTAACAAGCCAAAATAGTGTTGTCATAATGTAACTCCCGAGAGTAAGAAAGGAAGAAGAGCAATTTAAGACCAGAATAAGAAGATTAAAAATTATGTTCTTTAAAGTTATGACATTCTTCGAAACCTTGGTCCTTTTTTTTTAAATGTTATAATGAAACGAAAAAAGATGCTATAAAGTACCCTCACATTAACATCCTTTCTTTGCTGTAATTAATTTAGTTTTGAAAATGCTGATAAATTTAAGTAACTAAAAAAAATATAAAAAATCCCTGTGACACATAGTTTAAAACACACTTGTTAGGGTGCGCGTATATTGGATTATCAGTCCAAAACATTTGCAGCATAGCTGGAGCAATACGAAAAGTTAGCTACCGAAAATGATTTCGTCTTAATGCACTCACGGGCGCAGGAAAGTAAAAATTGCCGATGAATTTCGTCGCACATTCATGTGTTTTAATATGAGCGAAAAATGCTTTCAAATATACTGAAATTTAGACCATGACATGATATCTACACATGGGGGCAGTAATACTTATACCGGTTAATTTCTAAACAAACCAGTGGTTGGTAGAAAAGCACGTTTAAAATGCATTTCCTTTCGGTGCGTTGGTCTGATTTTGACAATGCATTTTATTACAAAAGGTCAAGAAAACATTGTGCGTGTGATGCATTGTTGAAGACACTTTTTTAAGTGCACTCCCATATTGAAATTTGAGCTTACGAACATGGGAACTAGTGAGATGAGGGATTATGGTTGATAGTAAAACGGGTCGATCCAAATTGTTTTTCGTCTTAGACTGTGAGGTTGACGTTAGAGGTAATTTTACATTGTTTCGTATCAACTAGTCAGCTAAATAACTGGCTCGGATAAAATGGAATATTTTACAATTACACAAAAATTAAATTTCATATGATACTAGCATTGGCACAAAAAAGTTCACCGGATTCTAATAGATGAGAAGGATCGTTGTACAATACCAGCCATAACATTTGCAACACTCCTGGGACAAAACGAGAAAGTCAAAACTGGCTCGGATAAAATGAAACGTTTGGCATGTGAAAACCCGAAAAGTTTATGGCGCAGCTCATAAAACATATAAAAACAGCAATTTGAGCCATAATTTGTATGAACGCATATCAAGAAGCATGTTTATTAAATATTGTATAGCATAAACATCACTGAAGGAAAAACGAAATCTCAATCACTGAGTGCCCAGAATTTATGCGCCCTTCCAATTCCTCGTGAGAATTAGGTCTTGGATGATAACACTGAACGTCGAAAAGCGACAAATACGACCTAATCGTGAATTTTTCAACAGCTGTCCAACAGTAACGTAGTAACTACGTGACAAGCAACAATTTTCACAAAGAAATTCCGAGTATTTTACAGGATTGGAGTGACTCCGGCTTGTTCCCGAGCTGAATGGTGGAAAGAAAGTAGTAGATTGATGAAAATATTTTGGCATCAACCAAAATGTATACATAGAATAGCACTGTAAGAATAACAATACTTCTGTGATAAAATAATAAAACTTCTGTGAATATTTGCTCACGTTGCAAGCGATGACAAATACCAACTAACCAAACGCTTTATTTGGATGAACTTACGCAGTAGTGTTGGCTTAAGGCCCAGTGTCTGCAGCATTTCTGCTTTCATCAAGGGAAAAATTTTAGAGTACATTAGAGCTTCGTGCATGCGTACGCTGCTGGAGCAGGTGACGCTACGCAAGAGCAGGGTTTGAAGGATTGGATTTTCATCTGAGGAATATTTTAAACTTTGACTATTCTGAAATAAAATTCGGTCTCATTTGAACTTTGATGAAAAGAAATCTGATAAGCATGCACCCGAGTAGTTTTTCGTGATATCAGAAGAGAATTAAGATATTTACATTGAACCTTGGTATGTTTGGTTTCCTTTTTGATGGAAATTTCGGTAACAAGTCTAACCTGTAACACAATTTCAAGTTTCCAAATGAGACTCAGACTCGCTTGGAATAATTTTTATGCGGTGCAATCCGCCATTTAACATATGGATGAATTTAAAGCTCCATCCATTCCATTTGGAAAAGGGAAAAAATTGCATTGTTAAAAAAAAAAATTAGGACAGGGGAGCAATTATTCTCTAAATGATAAAACGATTTAAATAACTTGGCGTGAAAGCATTTTTTTGCTTAAGTAAATATTGCTCAGGGGTGAAAAAATATTTTTTAGGCCTATTCCACGTTTTATTAGTGAAAAACATAAATTTGAACTTAAGTACCCAAAGCTAAAAGTAATTCTCTTGAAAAATTAGTGACCCATGTACTATGTGACCTACGTACTATGTCGACCCAAGTTATGACGCGCTCAGCGTAAGGTTCCATTTATTTTCTAGGCAGACCAATTAAGCTGAGAAGCAGTTGCCGGTGCTTCGTAGGTTTTGATCTATTAAATAATAATAATAATAATAGTAATAGTCATAATAAGTAATAATAACTATGTTGCGCGGAATCTTAGAAGCCACTGCTCTGTAAAACATACTTCGCTCATGAAACAATCATGCACTTCTTTTTAGTATTGGCAGTAAGAAAAGTGTTATTGTCATTTAGGTATGAATTTGCTGTAGCGTATTGCAAGTCTTGCAAGTCATGTCGTTGGCATACATAGAAGCGTCAACATAGAAAAACGGAAGAAACTTCACGCATGTGAAGGATGTCGATATGCACTGAAATTACAACTTCCGAAAAAAATTGGGGGATAAGTACACTGAAAAAATTCGAAGTGTCGAAAGTTTTATATGGTAAAATATTATATAAAGGATACCCTCCGACGCAAATTTGGCCCCCCGCGGCACCCCTGACTCAAATTTTTTTTTTGTCGAAAATGGATCCTCATGGTATGGGTTTTGTGCCATGAAATATTATGGCGCTACGGACACCAGAACC
>JACJUY010001113.1:93295-163005 GCA_014220935.1 Platorchestia sp. MABIK
GGGCCAAAATCATAAAAAATTGAGTGTGTAGTCTTTTTGTCGAAAAAGGATCCTTAGGGTATGGGTTATGATGCCATGAAATATTATGGCACTACGGACACCAGAACCCCCCCCCAGGAGGGTTCCAAAGGGGGGCCAAAATAAAAAAAATGTTGTAAGTTTTTTTGGTCGAAAAAGGATCCTTAGGGTGAGTCAAATAAAATAAAATAAATAAAATATAGTATTTTATTATATAAATAAAATATTTCTATATTTTTTTGTGCACGATATTTCTTATGTTACATTGAAATTCACAAAGAAAATGTTGCACATTATTTGCACATAGAAATATATCAAAGAAACTGCATTCATGTACATAAATTGTCAGTGATATTGCAATTCAATAGTATATTTTGTTTTTGGGCTCTCCTGAATAATAACACATTTCTACCATTCAAATCGTAACTACTCATTGAATTTTGATGATAGAACAAAACCAAAGACAGTTTTGGAATTCTTGGAACATTTCTAACAAAGTTGTGATAAGTTGCATCCAAATTTTAGAAAACCAAAAAATTTATATGGATCCAAACCCAAAAATAATGGTTTGAGATGTAATTATAAAGTTTCGCATATCACAAAAAAAGGTTTTCAAAATGTTCAAATTAAAAATTAAAACTTTGTTAGAAATGTTCCAAGGATTCTAAAACTGTCTTTGGTTTTGCTCTAGCTTCAAAATTCAATGAGTAGATACGTCTTGAAATATACTTAAAATGTATCAAAAAACTCAGTTTTAATAAAAAAGTAAGGCTTAAATCGAAAAAATGACGCGTAAAAAAGGTTTACTCTCAAAAAATACATATACTGACCAATTTTCAAGCGAATCGGACGAAAAAAGTTGAAAATCCCGGATGGTACCCTGAAGTTGCACTTAAAAACTTGTTGTGATATTTTCTTAGACATGAAAGAAGTAAACTTTCAAACTTTTCGTGCTTTCTGGAAACTTTTTTTTCGAAATTCTTTCTTTGAAGTAAGGCTTCTATATTCCGTAGACTTTTATATTTTCTTGGGGTTTCCCACGCCACGTCAGGAGTCATAGTGAACGTTTCGCTGTCACAACAACGGTTGCATATACGAAGTTCTTCATTGCTAATTGCATAACAGTTCGTTTTGCAGGGCAGGTGGTGATTGGTGATGAGGAGTTACGTTCATTACGATGAACAAATTACGATCAACATAAGTGTTTACTTTGAAGAACACGCATCGTTGATTATGTTCGAGTGTACTTGTGATAGTTCTTCTAAAACACTTCTCAACAAAAGCATAGACGGAAAATGACTTTTAATTCATTCTGTAATAGGTACGGGCAAGAAGGATGTCTGAATCCTTTTTCTTCAGATACTTGAGGTACAGAGTATAAATAAGCACGTATTAGCGACCGTGTTCCAGAATTTCAATCTAGCAGAATTTTTAGAAACATTATTCTTTGAAACAAAGTTTCTACAGAGAATTTAAATGTTTGCCATTATGAAATTATGCTGTTAAACTGATTATCTTGTATATTCAACTAATAACATCTTTATCTCCAGCCGTGCAACAAATTAAGTGTTGCCATTCAACGTTGGACTGCCTCTCCATCAGAACGCAACAGGGATCAGAACACATGCTTCCACTGATCGTTGCGTCTGTTGCAATTTCAGTAAATGAACTTAGCTGAACTGACACTTTCGGTGACTCCTGCAACTGAGGTGGTGCCTTCAGTAATTCCTGAAGCTGAAGTTATATAGCTTCAGTATTCCTGAAGCTGAAGTGATGCCTTTAGTAATTAATTGAGCTACAATAATACCTTTAAGAATTCCTGAAGCTGAAGTGTTGCGATCAGTGAAGCCTGCAACTGAAGAAACAACTAAAATTCACTGACGACTCACTTGGTTGCGCAAGTATCTCTACTCAAAAGTCAGTAAGTGCGCTGCTATGAATGTTTACGGATGCTCGTGAAAACTCAGGGAGGATTAGATAACTTTTTATACTTCTAATCCATGACGTAAGAATTTCAATTGAATTGTTACAGATGCTATTTAATCAAATGTTTCCTTTATTAGTAAGTAATTCAAAAACTTTATTTTCGTGTCAGAGTACTAAAGTTCTGAAACCTTCATTTTGACTCATTTCACATACTCTGATGTTACCCTTAAAAAACTAATTAATTTTGATTTTAAAATCGTTATTAATGTCACTTGGAAGAAAATGCCTGTAATCACGCTTTAGTATAAACAGGGCATTTCTGGATAAAATTGTGTAGTGTAATGAAACTAGAAATAATCTTGACGTCAAGATTGAACCTATTCAACTTCATTTGCGTTTATCACAATTGTTAAAGCCAGAATTTATTTCATTTCAAGAAGTTAACATTTTAACGACAAAAATCTTATTGCATATGACAAAATATTCCTTGTAGTCCATAGAACTCAACAGCATTCGAGAGCATAGCTTATCGGAAATATCAGAGTATTTTATTCGAGTAAAAAGAAGGCCATCAACTTGGCTAATATATCTGTGTAGCACCGCCCAATTCTGCTAGGTGTTGTTCGTGTCAAACCCTTGGTCCAATGCATCTCGAGTAGCTTGCCCCCTCCGCTACCCCCTCCCATGATTTGTGCTATATAAAGAGGCAACCGCCTCACCTGAGTCACTTCTTCAGCGTACGCTGCTAAAGCGAGTACGGTCCAAGCCACGCTCTGTGCTGATAGCGCTCGCTCACGTGGATATCCGACGTTGTGTTCCCGCTGTAGCGGCAGAAAGAGATCTGTTTGTGCAACGTTATGATATTAGAAAACTTCAACGGTTACAGTGATACGTTTGCTTAAAACGAAACAATTTGTGTAGCGAAAAAGGTGCATTCTAGTGATTTATCATGTTTCCTGAATGTGGTCCGAGTAACAACAGTATGTCAGGATTTTCTATGATTTCAAGTCGCGACGAGCAAGTGGCGAAGTTGACGAGGTACTTGCAAGCCGACCAAATGTCTAACCCAAATGGGCAGTCTGCTCAAATGTTTTGCAATGATCTTCCAAGAGCATCATCTTCGAGTCCTTCACAGTGGCAAGCTTCTAGTATATCTTCAGGTGATTCCTCTGAATTTACGACAATGTTATCTGAAGCTACGCACACAATTAATAATTATGGTGTGAACAGTTATGGGGATCTTTTAGATTATGGAACTTCGCAACATGCAAATTTGTCAATGCCCAGAAAGCAGAAAAACACCTGGGCCTCGCCTCAGAGCGACAGATCTTGCGAATCTCCTTTTCTCGGAGGGACCCCAAATATGACTCCTATTCCAGATCATGAAAATTTACCGATGGAGGAGAATTCTGTACAACTTGGAGCCCTTAATCTTAATGAACAACCATTGTTTGCGAGTAGCAGTCCCTTTACTCCTCAACATGGGGACAGCAGCAATTATCACCAACCATCTCAGTACCCATCTTATTGCTCAACATTGGATGCATCTTATTGGCAGCCATCGAACTCTCCATCTCCCGGTTACCCAGTGAACTCTTCATGGCACTCGACTGCCAATTCTCCATCGCCCAACTTAATTCCGACTGCATCTCCTTCACCTAACCACGCAAACTGTTCCCTTTTTGCACGAGACGCAATGACACCTCACATGCCGATAGACGAGGAATTCAGCGACTTCTACCACGATGATCCTCTCAATATTCCAAATGAACAGCTAATCAAACCAGACAACTTCAACGTACAAGAATTTATTAACAACGAAGCGCTCTTCGCTTCAGACCCACCGATCCCAACCGAAGCTCCTTCTATCGTTCACGGTACGTTCGTGTTTTATTTTTTAGAAAAATGACATGCCACATCGATAAGAGAAATGTAATTGCTGACATCGTAGAAAAATGACATATCATATTGATAAAAGAAGTGTAATGTTTATTGTATTTTTATGGATGCAAAACAGGTGTGCTTCTTATATGTAAAAGGAAATAATTTCGTAACGATTTCCTAACAAAATGTGACCGCGTCAGCGTACGAGCGATACCAGGGTCTCGCACAACAAACGTTTCTTGGGAGCGGGAGTTTTTATGGCACTTTCTGGCATCTCTCTACTTGTGACGTCACTTTACGAGAAGAGGCGCGAGGTTGCCAATTACATCATTCTGTGACACCGTTTAATATTTTTCTATTCTTTTATCTTGCAGATCCCCGCTTGTGGACACGTGAAGACATTAAGAAGTTCATCATTTGGGCTAGAAAAGAACTTAAGCTGTCTTGCAGAGTCAACGCTTCTCAACTACCACCAACTGGTGAGTGCTCTTTGCTGAATGATGAAACAATGTTTACTGTACTGAGGAACTGTTTTACTCTACTAAAGTTAATTTTAATTTCCTTTGAAAGAATGACGAAATTGAAACCTTATCCCAATGACAAACCACACGCTAAAGGAAACTTGAAAAAATTGCTTAATTTCTCTTTTCATTGTTTCAGGTGCTGAGCTCTGCCAGATGTCCAGACAAGCTTTGGAGCTGAGGGTGGATCAAAGCGACGCCAATATAATTTCGCAATACCTCAATTGCTTGCTCGGCAATCAGGGCGCGTCACTGCCAGTGGAACCTGAGGTAGTGGACCCATATTCTAGGTACGCAGAATCTTGTCTCCGTCTCTGCCAACCAGGCTCCAGCCAGGTTCAGCTGTGGCAATTCTTGTTGGAACTTCTCGCTGATCCTGCGAACAGGGATATCATCACTTGGGAGAACCTCAATTCTGAGTTCAGAATACTGGATCCTGATGAGGTAGCTCGCCGATGGGGAAGAAGGAAATCCAAGCCTCAGATGAACTACGACAAGCTGTCCCGAGCACTTCGCTACTATTACGACAGAGGAATCATGTTCAAAGTTTCTGGTAAACGGTACGCCTATAAAATTGTCTTTCACAAGGTAGAAGAGGTTTACCAAACTCAACAAGGGTCAGAACCTAAACCCGCACCAGACTACAAGCTAATTTCTGCGCTATCTTCTTCTTCATCCCCACCATCGTCCAGCCCCTGTAGTTATAGATAATTTATTCTATTTCATAGTATTTTTATAAATTTGAAATCGAAAGTTTGTTAGCTATGGGCATAAATGAAATTATCAATGTTGTGATAGTGTGCTGATTGAGTTGTCGAACGCTGTGATTTTGTTTGAATGCTTCGGAATTGGAACACATGAAGTTCGCATTATGCACTTGAATTCACGATCTTCAAGTTAACTCTTGTATAATTACAAGACGAGTATATTGTTTATGACAAACGCATTTATTATTTCTAGCTTTATATTTTAGAAATACAAACATGAGAAAGATCGCACTATTGATTTAATTAAGTTTCTCCTCAAGGCACAACGGTCGCGGTGACGTTGTCCTTGACATAAATCTGTAAATTACTCAAATTATATTTGAACCGCTAGGAAGGCTTAAGATCTCAGGGTGTTCATGCGCACATCAGCAGCAGGTGACATGGTTCAGTTCGTCATTGAGTTCTCGTCAACATTTTACATAATCAATGTTAAATTCCTGGATCACAATGAGAAACGCTTGTTTAAAAAAGAACCTATTCACTTGCTCCTTTGAAATCAAAAGAGGCATTAGTGAAAAATTAGCCTGTTTACTTGCTGCTTGATCTCTTCAGCGCATGTTCCTTTAATGTATATAGAAACTGTGATATCTTTTTACTTTGTTAGTGTGCTATATTGTCTTATGTTAGTGCCGACTTGTTTTCACTTTTTTTAAGTAAACTAAAATTAAATTTGAGTGTTTTCTTGATGCCTGATGAATCTGTGAAAAATGACTCCCCAATTTAGTTATTGGAAGGCTATTTGAAGATTTTATACTTGAAAATTTTGACGCAAAAGTCAAAGTGTTTTCTAGTTGTATGAGTGCTTTAATTTGCCTCAGAAAATAGCATATTAGCAAGATTAAATAGTTGCTCAGAACACTAAATGAAAACTCTGAGCTTGCGTTTCCTCAGCACTGAAAGCAACTCGAAGAAATTTCGCTTTCGTTCTTACGCAAATCTCATCATTCAGTACGAATATAGATAACTGGAAAATTACAAACGCATAATTTTTGTAGAAGAAATACTGGAAGCAAACTTTTGTGAATGAAATAATCTTGCTGCTGCAAACGATGTTTCATAAAACGAGTGCTTATTATTGACGGCGAAAGTAATAGAATTTACATTTTAGATTTCAAACAGATCAGTTGACTTGATGACTCTGGTAAAAATTTATGACCGGCAAATTCCAGTGATATTCTTTTATTCTTGCACGCAAATATTCTCCCGCTAGAAATAATTTTTACATCAACTGAGCTGACTTGTCTGAACTAAGTTGAACGATAGAAACCAGTTTCAACAATTTTTTTTAAGGGAATGATTTTGGAATTTATCACCGTTGATATTTTCATTTCCATAAACCTAATAAGTACACAATACATCGCAGAACAATACACCAGTTCAATACACCAGTTCCAAATAATGAAAATTAAAAAGAAAGACAAGTAACCATAACCGTCCCCCGTCAGCGCAGATCTGGTCACGAAATTCCCAAAGTCCTGTGTGTTCGTTGACTTTATGAGGATATTAAAATAGCGTATACTGCAGAGTAGGTATGATTTGTTCCCGTATGAACGAGTGACGGAAAGGAGAGATAATATTAGCACCACATGAGAGTGTAAAGACATGTCAAAAAATTGATACTCATGTAGAAAAGGAACTATACGTGGGTAGGGAATGCTTATGACTGCTGCACATAGTCAATCAGAAACGACCTAGGTGTCTTTGAACTAAATATCGAGTTGAAAAAAATAACATCCTATCAAAATTTGTGAACTGGAGTCGACATATGAATCATCATTCAGGTTTAAGAATCAGTGGGCTGTCGTCATCGTTGCTTATTATTCTAATGAAAATGAATATCCAGAACACTATCATGATCTACATTAGCATTGAATGATGCTAAATACGACATTAAAATAAACATTATTTGAAGATCGGGAAAGGTGGGAGCCATATTCTGCGTGAGTTTTCAATCTTCGATAAGAGGCCACATGACGCTATTCTAGTCTCCCTCCACGTCAACGATCAAATGAGTTTGTTTAACTCATAAAAAATCAGTTTATACCTCAAGTTTTATATAGTAGTTTGGGATTCCCTACGCTCCTTTATAACATTTCAATGAGTTCTGAGGAATGTGTAATCTTCTTTGGTAAATTATGTTATAAAGAAGGCATGGGACGTGTGTACAAATTGTACATGTTGAGCTATATTGCTTCTTAGTTGTAAGTTTCAGTAACTTGTACATGGTACCCGCATTATCATACTGGAATGGCCATTTAGGAATAAATTTCGGTAAAATTTTATTTCCACGGATTTATTCGTTATTATTAGAGACCCAACCATACATCTATACTGGACATTTTGACAACAATTCCTTGCATGATCGAGGAAGTTGAACTAATACGAAGTAAAGAGTAAATTTTTCCCTTTGCCACCTCAAGTAGTTATCGTCTCAGAAGTTGTGATAAATCAGCCGAGCATTTTCTCAAATCAAAATCGAGTGAATTTAAATTTTCAAGTGCTATGAGCAAAACTACATTGAATAACGATGATAATAATAAACATTTTGAACATTACGCCGATCGAAATATTTCATTTTTATTTGCCACGTATTTTTCTGCTTTGTTACCGTGGTGTATGTACGAGCATGTATTTCTCAAATGAAGTACATATTGGGAAGAGAGAAGTTTTGTTGAAGATTGAAAACCGCTCTCGTTTTACGAGAGTATGAGAGCATAATTGAAATAATTCAAGAATCTTAGATATCTTTAGAGTAGTAGAAAGAGACAATAAAATGTACTTGTTTTGCAAGAGTACGATGGCATAAATGAAATAATTCAAGAATCTTAGATAACTTTTGAGTAGCAGAGTGTTACAACAAATTCTACTTGTTTTGAGAGAGTATGATGGCATAAATAAAGTAAATAACATATCCCTAGCGTAGTGGAGTGATACAATAAAATGTACGTTCAATAAGTCGACAAATGACCCAATGTGGTACACTCTGTACACAGAAGAGGATATTCAAAGACATTACGCCACTGTACCTGTCCAGGTAGCTATTGCTCTAAGTGTACTTTCACTGCATTAAGTTACCAAGCTGCGATGGCGAAAACCGTTTCCCAAAAACGTAACTAACAGACATCAGCCGATCTCGAGGAATAAAACTGAAGGCTGTCTGCATTGTTGCTTGACTTTGTGATCTTGCAGTTGCTGGCCCGGTGAATGGGAATTATTGCTACCTCATAATGTTTTGTACGTTGGCATCCTGTAGTGATGTATGAGTGCGTCTTAGATATGCCGTAGTGCTGGCGTAGATCGCTTAGGGACGAATTTTTGAGAACTTACGTAATTGTAGCGCAACAGCCGGCCGCAAAATTTTTTCTGTAGACTTGGTTAAGCCACTGCCATGCTGTGGCATGCTTGGCTATGCTTTTCTGGCAACTCTACACGATTGACTCTTCCTCAGTATCTAAGTTTTAATTGAACAATTTCAAACTTGTGGATTTCGCGTAGAAAAAACAAAGCGTATTACGACCAAGTCGATAGAATAATTTTTACTGCTGATTGCATCTTAAAGTTGACGTCAATTGTTAAAATCTAACTCCTGCTACATTTACACGACCTAGGTTCGGGAACTGTCATGTGACCCTTCAGCCGAGTTGACAGGATTTTTTCCCATCTGTACGCACGTCCCCATTTCTATGAGTGAATTTGTATCCCTTGCACAAATGAATATCTACCCTGCTAAAAAGTAGATGTATTGTTGTTGCTGCTTCAATACGGGAAAATGTGTTTACAAGAATTAGAAAGCAATGTATTCTTAAGGATTGTACGAAATATTTCTTTCAGTGCAATTTCGTTGTAAAAAGTTTTCGAAATTGATACACGTTATAGCTTGTGACGTAAATTTTCACAAACACTGTATGCTTACCATGCTGAAGTTTTTAATCATTAAGGTAAAAATAACATCTGAACACATGATGTGTGTCTCGAAGGATGTACTGATCATTCAACGAATACCCATCATTTTTCACTCCACTCAGTAGTCCTAGCAATGAGATTCATTACCTACAATTACTGCATAACTTATCGACTCCATAATACACCAATAACCAGGCAAGGTTCAACCACTGTAGTAGGGCAAACTTGTAATTTCCCAAGATGTTTTTGTGAAAATTTCGTTTATTAAAATTTAATGCAGAAATACATTAACGTCAAAATGCGTTTCTACAAAATGTTGGAATGTTTCTCTTACGCACGTTTCGCCTTATTGTTGATATTCATGCACTAATAGCATGTTGTCATTACGATTGAACTATTGATATAATTTACCCCCTTCTCCACAATTATGAATTTTTTCCGTGATCGTTCGTAGGGTGATCAAACATAGACTCCCTAATTCGACGTGGACATATAGACAAGCGAAATTTTGATCCTAGTCTAATTTTTCACCGGAGTGTTTATGATTTTAGCATCCAAGTTTAACCTCTGCACTGGGCGACTAAAATCATACATGCACCGGCAATAAGTTATTCAGGGAAATCATGCGTAGCAGGCACGAGTCATTATAATGAAGATATGCGCAAAAGATTTAATATTAGGAGCGTAAATGTATAATATGTTATAACTTAGTGAAAAATATGCATGTTGCAACAATTTGGTTTCATCTCGATTGTACACAATAACATTTCATCACCACGCTCATTATAACCTCGATCTCAGCGCAAAGGCATGTATGTATTAGAGGTTAAACATTTCGCGGGATGTTGTAAAATGAGGGAGGAGTTTAAAAAGTTGGGACTTGCATTACGTTAGTTGCAAAATACAGCTATGATCTCATACTATCTCTTATCAGCGGTAGTTTTTTGCCTTTTGATTATAATACTATTGCTCGTGAGGAGTGCGTTATCTGTGATCCCAATGACTATCTCAGTGATAAGAAGATAAGACAGTCTGCCTGCATCTGACATCGTCTGTATAAGGTGAGGTAATTTTCATTTGCACTCGAGTGCATCTACCACGCTGATAATGCTTTGTACTTCTCCTCAGACTCTTCAGAAACGTGTTGCTTTTCTTCCGTGCATGTTCGTATCCTGATTTTGAGCTAACACGTCGCAAAGCACCCTGAATGACTGGCACTTATTAAGAATTTTTTTAACCTAAGCTGACTGTCCATTCTTATCTATCTTTTAACATTTATTACAATTCGAGCATTCTCTCTCTCTCTTTCTATCAGCTCCTTGTTTTGGAGGCGTGTTTTAAGGTTCTGGTGTTGGCTTTAAAAAACATCTCTAATTTTATATTTTCTTGAAGTTTACTAGGTTTTTCTTGATCTAATGAACTGTGAAATAATTTCAGACTATATTCATCCCCAATGCAAGCAGAAAAAACTTTTTCCCTGCTTTTGAAAATTAAAGGTTCTGGATTTGACCGATCGAATCATTACAATTGTCTAGTGAAAACACTACACTGTCAATCCAGACAATTAAGTTAGGATCAAGGGACTAGAATTTAAGGTACAGTAGATGATATAAAGATTTTAAATAGGAGTAATTCAACACAACAGCTTACTAAAATACTTGTCACCCATCTCTACTAAACGCAACAATAATGTCTCTACGTACGCGTTATGAACCAAAAGAACTAAAAAAAAGTCAATACGCTGATTGAAAAATAAAATACTCTGCAGGAACAAATCAGTACGGCATGTATGGAAAGTGATGATTGCACGTGGGAAATTTAGTCATTACATTGCTGTTTGTATCATCCGCTTACGAGGAACAGCGTTATCTCATTTCTGATTAAGGTTGTGTAGATGACAAGTTAGCTACGTGCAACGCAGCACATGTCACTAGTCCAATGTTCGTTATAGTATAATCATCTTCACCATCTTCACCAAGATGATTTGTGAAATAGTTGCACCCGTAAATGTTTTAAGGGAGTTGAGCAAAGTGCATGTACTCTTAGACGGAAAAAATGTATTCCGAAATCCTCAAAGTGGTCAAGTAAAACTTTAAAAATGTGTCACCTGCAATAGAGTGCACTTTCATCAGCGAATGACAATTATTGAAAGTGCTTGCGCAAAGTGATGTAACTGAAACAAAATTCGTTCACCAGACATGCAAAGCTTTTCGAAGGCTGCTGTAAAATACCGGCCTGTTTTGCATAGATGTGTTAAAGTGAGCGAAATTTGTTTGAAAATTCATCGATGTCTTGAAATCCCTGAAGTAATCCAGAATTAAAGGGAAATCTTTGTTCACAATTTTCATTTAATGTGTATCTACTGAGACTGGATGGATTTATTCTTATTTCCTCACTTCTCCTCTGAAAAAATCGTTCGACATCCGAAACAATCAAGTCATCATTAACTCCAAACGTATGACAAAGGTAAACTGAGTTCGACAAAAAGTTAACTTGTCTGGGACTCATTTTCGGAGAAAATACATAAACTTGAACCCTAGCAAGCCACACCGTTCAGCTTTGGTCTGGCTTAGAAATACAGACCCTCAAAAAGAGTGAAATAGTTTTGATTTAAATTAAAATGTGGAGTAAAACTGAAAACGCCTTCAGGTAAAGGCTTTGAAAGTGTATTTTATATATTTATAAATGCAATATATAAATATATAGCATCGAACGTATTCCTGTAACTGGAATACGCTCGATGCTCCTGTTACCGTGATGGCTTAAGTTTAAGGAAGAAACGAGCGCAAAGTCAAAATAAAAGATTTACAGATCTCAAAAACTGTTTTTTAAAAATGTGTATTCATATAAAGCATGCCGTCAAAGTTCATTCAATTCACTATAAAATTACGGTTCTATTTCATTAAAAAGATATCGTAGCTTTCAATAGCTTATTTCTCTACTTTCTTATGTTGAAGAGAGTAGTCTTTCCAATCCTATTCACCTGTTAGAACACTAGAATCAATGCTTACATCAATTTTTTTCCAGAACTTCACTTCTATCAAGCATTATTAAATTTATTAATTTTTGTTTTGAATTAGAGAATAGTTTCGGTTAAGAAGATGTTCCAGCTTAAGAGGAAGTCGTTTGCGTTTGAAAATGATCAGTTACAAAAAATACCAGTTATTGTAGAGTATGTTTCAGTGTCAGATGTCCATTTATTCTACTGTACCCGGCAGCACTTACACGGTGTCAAGTTTGTAGGTCTCGCCATGTTACATTCCAACAATGATCTATGCATAGATCAAAGGTTTTTAGTTTTATAAATGTACAAACCTTATTGTAATTTGTTCAATTCAGGAAGAGAAGTTACAACTGCCACATTCGAAGGTCTATGAAAACTGCTGTTTTAATCAAAATCTTTTTCACTGATCTACGTGTAATTGCTACATCGATAGCAATTACACGAGATTTCACTTCTGTCGCTCATGAAAGAGCTTTAATTATTTTTTAATGTACGGTTCGTGCATAATTTACACTACTTGCAAGTCCTGCCAGACTTTTTAATGCCCACTTCCAATCCGTTTCACTTAATTCGTAATGACAGCAGCCTGATCTCAGTAGCATTCTCGGGAGGGTTACCTTGTAATACAATCAGAGGCAAGCGCTCTATGGTGGCGAATTGCTTACTTATTGTTCTATTAATTTCATTTGCTTGATTTTAACGGCCTCACATTTCTGCAAGAACTTATGACAGCGGACAAGCAGACACCAAAGGCAAACCTGCCGCCCGTGGTAACTGGTGACCGCATAGAGCAAGCGTCTGGCGTACATGCCTCAGCAGGCTAGTATCTGGGGCTTCTACGACAGCAGGCAAATGTCTAGGGCTTGTACGACAGCGGGCAAATGTCTGGGGTTTGTGCGACAGCGGGCAAATGTATGGGACTGCTACGACAACGAGCAAATGTCTGGTGCTTATACGACAGCGTGTAAATGTCTGGGGTTTTTGTGACAGCGAGCCAGTGTTTGGTGTCTGTGCCACAACAGGAAAGTATTTGGGTTCTTCCGACAGCAGTCAAGTACATATCTGGGGCTTCTACCGTAGCGGGCAAATGTCTGGGGCTTCCACCGTACCAGGCGAATGTCTGGGGCTTCTGCCACAGCAGTCAATTGCGTCTAGTGTAAACGGCAGATCTTGTGAGCATTTGGTGTAAGATATTAAACAATATGTGTGTTCCAAGGTCGTTTTTTGTAAGAGTAAATTGTCCTTACCTTCAAAATTTAACAAATGCTTATATTTTTGATATCAGACACAAGAATAGACCTGGACTTATTTTAGCGACAACCCTTCGTGAATTATAGCATCATTCTCCTTGTTCAGTTCATAGGTTCTTTTTCTCGGGCTTCTCGCGTGCTACTTATTTATAACACATTGTTGAGAGAAGACAATGAACTAGATGCAGATTTTTAGATAGAATCTATTTAACTGTGCCACGCTGATGATAAACAAGACTGTTTTTTACTCAGAGTGTTGATATACAGTAACTAAGTACGTTTAATATCCTTGCTTGTATTTTGCCACAGCACGTTTTTTTTTATCAAAATACAGGGTATTCCAGATGTCGCGCAGAAATCGGATTAAATACTCGAGCTATTGAGCGGAATGTTGCCCCGTCTCTCCCAAACACAAAAACCAATTGAACTCTTTCTTGCACTGTTAGTTTCTCACCCATATCAGATCCAATCTTTTGGAACATAAAAAAGGTAATACAAATTATTGTATTGTGCGAGACTTCTGGGAAACCCTGTATTTCTTCAAAATGTACATGGTTTGAAATGAACTTTTCCTGAATGAATCTGTTTGAGCTCAGCAAAATGGTGTGGAATCGAAGCCGGAGCTTGACTTCCGTTCACTGGAGTCTGAAGAACTGTAAACCTCATGTAAATAAAATAATTTTCAATTTAAAATGCACTAGTGTAAGTGAGTTTTCGTTAAAATTAAAAAAATGATAACATGAGTTGATGTCTCAAAATATTGGTCAAAGTAGCGAAGAAAGCAGAGTCATGAAGTGTTTCACAAAAAACTAAATTCTGATTTCGATAGTGTTCACTTATAATGCTGTATTTATGCGTGAGATATTAAAAAAAGAGTTAAAGCATCAGAAGTGAAAAAGCTTAAGAAAAAATGACCACGATGGAAATATTCCTGATTATTTTTCCTACACAGCTTGGTTGATTTATCTGCATTTACGTGCCTCTATTGCTAAGTTTGAACGTGGCTGTCGTTTAGGCATTTTTGAATGAGGTCCTTGACAACTGTATGATTTAAGCCAAAGTTTTAATTTTATGGTACCCATATTTCAACCATACTACAGGAAGTAAGTAGAAATGAACTTCAAGAAACTGACCAGTCGCAGTAGACTTATTTTTAATTCTTGCGTTAAAGTTAACAATCTTTGAACGAAGACTGGGTCATGCTTACGTCTTAATAACTCGGCATCAGATACAGACGGAAGCTAGACTTCGCATACTCTGAACGTTAATGCTTTTAATGTGCAACTTCAAATTAAAGAAAGTGCTGATGCCATTGTCTAGAAAATCGAATCTAAGGTACATAAATATAAAAATGGAAATTACATTAATCTATTGGCCCTTTATTACCCTAAATACAACTATATTAGCGACACATTTATTATGCTTCATCCAAATTTATGACAACATTCCAAAGACAGTAGCGATAATCACAAACTTTATTGTTCTCGGCCATATTTAAAAAAAAATTCAACGACTTAAAGCTCAAATGTCAGCTTGAGTTTCAAAAATCTACACCCTGCATTCTGCTCCAAGTAGCAACAAGCGTTAGTGTGTCCATACCCGGTGTTTAGAAGTGGCCTGAAGCAGACGCTGCAGCTTTTAAGACGTGTTACCAAGGCTCTTTCAGCAAGGAGTGCCTCAGTTGACACAATCCACACGCGCGTGAAAGTTGTTCTTCATTTCCAGCACCTGACATGGTGGCAGCACGGTCGTAGGTGTGTCGTCTTCGGAGCATCAGGGAAAAAGGAAGACGCGGTGGCCTCTGATGCGGTCACTTTGGGTGGCCCTGTGGCTGTGGGTGGTAGCCACGCATCCTGGTACCAGCGGTGATGTACATTCGAGTCTTGGTGGCACTTGCGTCTTTGCGCAAGGTCACGTGACAATGCAGTTCACTGACTGGAACGACTTGCATTTTTTCTAATTCGAGGCGCGTGCATGCTAAACATGAAATGTTTTGCGAAACATTTCAGGCGTGAATCATTGCAAGTATTCCAGTACTGTTTTCATCACTAGAAGGCACTCCCTCAATTATTTTTCAATAGAATCATGGGCTTCACCCCTCTTTACCTAAGACGGCATTCTTTAGCGTATATAAGAGCATATCAACAAATGCTCAGCCTAGTCGGTCACTATAAACTTCAGCATGTAAGTCAAAAATTCCACCTAGTCACCTCTCTATCTTGATCTTGGGCTTTCTTTTAGTTATCGAGTGTTCTGAAATGGTAATTTTTTTCTCAGATACAAAAAAAATCTTAGTACGAGCAGTGACGTACGTTAGCATACCTTCAATAATCTATCAGTGAAGTCTACATAGCATAGCACTCCGGAGACTTGCCAGGTTCTCGTTCAATCCCAACGCTACCTTTACGGGTAAAAACATGAGGATCAATTTCAGTAAAGTAAGGTGCGGGTTGACTAGATTTCTTAAGTGCTAAGAACACACTATAATAAAACGTGCATTACATTTCGTCGTGGAGGATAACAGAAATTGAAATTAGATTAGAACAACAAGCACAAAAAAATTGCGATCGTGGTGACATTCATGTACTTGTTAATTCCTGGTGACATTCTTGTACTTATTAATTCGTTTTACAGGCTGTCTCTCTCACTATGCTAGAGATAGGAGAGTAAAAACGACGAAAAGAGTTCCATGAATCATACGCGTGTGAATTCAAACTTAATTTACTCACTCGTAAGACATTTTAGACGTGTTTGGAGTTTTAGGAAGGTCAGAAGTAATTAGTCGAAATGAAAATGAAGGTTTTGTTAACTGCTCAGTAAAGTCTTTACCAAAAGACAATGCTGGAAAATTGTGTGTTTACATTTGTTCATTCAGTGCTGCCCAGAAAAAATGATGTATTCGTTAATGTATTTCTGCAAAAGCAAGCGCTTGACTGGATGGCTGAGGTTCGTAATTTCAACTCCTCCAAAACAATTACGTGCTTGTAAGTACTAAACAAACAAGGGTATGTGTGATAGCGTTCTAGAAAATACTTTTTAAAATTAGCAAGATAATGACGTTACTTACCAAAAAGTAACAAGCCTGTGATGCCAGTTTCAAATAGGGGACAGGCCTGTGATTTTAGTTACAAAAAGGTGACAAGCTTGTGATGCCATGCAGTTACAAAACGGTAACAGGCCTGTGGTACCAGTTGCAATTGCTAACATGTCTGTGATTCATAAAATTCCTCAATCGATGTTACAAATTTTAGTTTGTAGGTCAGAGTATAGTTTTACTTGTTGAAAATTGTTTCCAAAAATATTTTAAGCAAGGTAGAGTGGCAAGTCAAGGTGGCCTTTGCAACGCATTTTATTTGAAAACCTCCTTTAGACGCGCATGCAAAATTACAGTTTCATAATACTGCCCGCAGTTCACGCGTGTTCTATAAACCACTCCTATTTTGGAGTGCAAAAGTAGATGATTACCACACTTGAGCAGCGCAATCATCTGAAGCGTCAAACAACCCTAGCGTAAGCAGGCTCATTAATTCTAAGCATGAACTCATCACACCGAGGACTGCGCGCCGGCCACCATGATGCAGTTGGAGCAAATGAGGCAGGCTTGTATCCAAAATACGAGCTATTATACATAGCCAGTTTTATTAGCCACCTCACTTGATGAACAGCCTTTGGATTGTTTCCAGACAGGCGCGTCTAATCTTATAATGACGGAGCTCTTTATGCACACTCCGGCTAATCAGGGTACCAACTCAATATGCCTCTTGCATCATCCGGTATTTGTTGCATTCCCGCCTCCTCAGACTAGGATTATGTATTACCGCTTGTCTTTGAGGGTAAGACGAAAGAATGAATGTGAATGGAGAATGTTAGTTTTTCTTTCTGTAGATTTACTTTGGAGTTATTCAGTTATGTGGAGTGCTAGAAAATGAACAACTGATTTTAATTATCATGCTTGGAGCAATGCTTTTGCTCTAATGTTATCGTTCTGATGCAAAAAGTGTAAGATGATCTACTGAAATGCAGAACTGGTTTATTCTGCGATGAGGGTTATGGCGGAAGACGAACTAGCTCCACGAAGGCTGAACTGCATTGCAATAAGTAGGATTAAAATTTTGAACTGTGCGAGAAAAATTCAATCAAACCAAACCATATCGATTGCGGTCAAACTAATATAAATCTGTCGACTCATTTTGCTCCACACTTTTGTTTCAATGATAACAAAAGCATGAAAAACTAAGGGCTCTTTTTTCTTAATTAGTGAAAACATGGTCACTAATCATAAATCTTTGGCCACCTTAGAATACATACATATGTCATTACTATAATTCTCTGCCAAATATAATAAATTGATATTCAAAATGCAAAAAAAGAATTAACGTAGATAAAAGATGGTCAAGATTTATCCGACGTTGTTTCCCTTTGCGTAAATTTTTAACATAAATTCCTTCAATTGATACAAAACACGATGCAATGAACCCGATTCAAGAGTTAAATAATTATATGTAATTCGTCATAAGCTTGAGGCTTGTGTTCTGATGTTTACACTCAGACGCATTACTTGAAAATTTTACGGAAGGGAAAGATGAGATTTTACGCAATGTCTTGAGGAGTTTATGGTTGAAAAATGTCGAATTAGGCTGATTAGTCAAATTTTACTAATTTGACTAATCCACTGGCTGAAACTATCTAAATGTGATCTTTTTCAATGTGTGAAAATTGAAAACAAGATGAATGAATTTACACGATGATCGTGCTGTCTATCTTCAAGTTGATGTATAAGACATTACCTTATTCGAATTTCAACTAATGTGCTTAAAAATTAGCCACGGCTATCCCATTCATTCATTTCAGTTTTAAAAATGAGCCTAATTTTTACCAAAGAAGTTGAGGTGCGCGCAAGAAAATATTGTATTACTCGAGGATTGTTTGCATATTTTTCGGGACAATTAACTGAAACTTTTTAATTATACCATGGTTGGTTCAAGAAGACGGTGGATACACACCACTTGAAGGTGTTAAGTTGAGCTGCGGTTGACAACTTGGCTCACATTTATCACTGGCGCCGCCACGTCTTTATCTTATGAGTCACCACAGCACATAGGCAGAATTTTTTTGTTTAAAGTGTGCGCTGTTCAATTGTAAAGGCGAGACGTCTCTCAGCGGGTCATAGTAATGAATAGGGTGTAATGCGATTTCGAATTAAGGATTAATTACATCTACTGACTATTCTCGTTACGTAACTCACGAACCTTGCAATGGATCAGAGATGCGGGCGTAATGGTCTCATTTAAAATGCTACTAATTTCTACTCGTTCTCTTCTTCTCCAGTGTACTTTAACATGCCCATAAAAAGGATACATCTTGCCCTTCGTGTATGTCTTTGGTTGGAAAATGCTCAGATTCACCAGAACTTTAGCATAGTAAAAGTGCAAGCCATCAGATGCAAATTGGAGAAATTATGTTAATGATACTCATCGTGGTGGCTATTTTCTTTTCGATGCCCAAGGTTTGCACGATGAGAGAATCACTTAGAGTTATATAAATGTAGGACAAGTATTGAAGCAAAAAAACACTTTAACATGTATACCCTGGGGATTTTCGGTGAAACAAAAGTACTTTAATTCAATTGCTCGATAGATTCGAGTGAAAGAAAAACTACTTTCCCATGTTTACGTTTTGAATTTCTACTAATGAAGTACGCGATGCAACAAGGTAAGAGGTAATACGATGAGTGCATCCGTTTGAAGATGGCTACCTGCGCCACTCTGCGACTGCCCCAGAGCACAAAAATACGATGGGGAAGCACACTGATTGGTAGCGTTTTGCTCAGGGGTTAGATCTGAAGAATATTCTAATAATACTGTTATGAAGGTCATTCGTGAAGACATTTGTGTTTGCATGGAAAATTTTGAAATTGCCATTTGGCTCAAGATCATCTTGAAAGAGATGTCTCATAGAAAGAAATTTTTGATACGTAATGATTTTCGATTTATCGTCGAACAGTTATGCATAGGCTGGCATAATAAAAAGCTTTGCGTTGTGTTGTCACATGAGCGAGCGAATTCGCGCTTTCTAAGTTCAGAATCCGATATGGCGCAGCTATATGATCATCGAGCGACCGAGAACATTTCCAATAACATCTTGAATGTTTTGAATTTTCCGAGCGATCTTCAAACATGAATTTATGTACAAATACAACAACTAGCAAAGAATGCAACATTGGTCTAATGAGACAGAGTTTGAAGATAAAAAGTTCGCCAAATCGCCTTCATCGCTCGTATTTCACTGTTACGAACCCTCATACTATTACAGGCAAGAAGCGAAGGCGCCGAATTCTTTGCAAGAACAACAACGAGACTCGGGGCCGGGCCGGTAATGGTTCTGTCTCTGCAGGATCTAATTCCAATTGATTGCACGGCCAGACAGTCAGACTGCGTGTGCGTTCGGAGGAGGCGGGAAAGAGTCTTTTGATTGCAGGACTTGTTACCGACGACGCGGCCTCCCTTAAAACAGTCCTTGATTGTCGATGTTCTCGCGCTGAGGAGGCGGCCGATTGAAAGGGTCTGGACCGCCTGTGTTTGTGGAACACAAGGCAGGCAGCGAGCAGAACTGGCGGCGTGGCCAATGAATAAAGCGACTGCGGCGGCGTGTGTGCCGACTCGTGGCTTCTAATCAACAGTGGGACTCGCCAGATTTATGGCCGGAGATCGGCTCTGCTCCGCTCCACAGATTATTAAGTGAGTGGCATTTGCTCCTCGTAGTGCAGTGCTCAGGGCTCGCTCAGCGAAATTGATTAGCGTCTTCGAAGTGTCGTGAAGGCAAGGGAATGATGGCTCTTCAATGGTAACTGAGTGATCAACGTTCGCTGCGTAATGTTTAGCTTGTAGTGGATACACTTGGTTCATCCAAGTGAAAAATTAATATTTCCTGCTCTCTGTAGAGGATGGGGTCCACGAGAGACTTTTGAATGGTTGACGATGAGTGGTTGAGAATAAAATGTAATCTAAGATGGCACAATCTGACTTGTATTTTAGAATGAGGTTTGTTCTTTATTACTACTGAGACATTTAAGACAGACCCAAGACAGTGTGCTGAAGCCGTCTCCAAAAGAGACAAAAACGACAAATTTATGCATTTCCTTTTATGCCATGAGTTTATTTTGTAAGGAGAAATAGAATACACTTTTTTATAAGGACCAAATTCGAGAAAAATGAACGAAATTTGTTTAATACAAAAAAATTCAATCAATTTTCAAAAATTAGGCTGAAGGATGGAGAAAGTAAATTAAGCTACAATTTTGAAGAAAAGCATTCTTTTGTGAGAAAATAACGCCTTTCAAAAATACCCTTTAACAATTTATTCCTTTTATGAAATATTAACAAATCAGCGAGAGTGAGGTATTTTTTTCGCGATCCGAAGCATACCCACATCACCATCCTCGCTCCCCTGTGGAGAAAACATTTTCCAACTACACAAAATGCGAAAGAGATTTTCCCCAGCGAGCGCCATACGTCACACTCACACAGCTTGAATTCAGATCTTTAACAACAATAGAGCAATAGATAAAAATACACACGTGTTTGTAAGTAATTTTTTTAATAGTGAGAAATTGTATCGGATGCGCGGGACAGACGTCACTGGATGAGCTACATCGTCTTATCGTCGCTAGTAATCGCTTGATAAGTTGCGGCATGAGTTCGTTCCGGCAGCGTGAACGCGTGTCATTCTGTCTGCTTCCGTCGCCTCATGGTTGTTTGGGTCGAGTTTACCTCATTAAATGAGCGACTTACTGCGGCTGTTAAAGAGGATGTTATCGCAACGGAACAGAAGTGCTCTTGCTGATCTCACCGCTGTGACGCATGACACAGCACAATAAAGTGGCTCGAAAGTTTATGGGAAGAATTGATTATTATTTTAAATTATTATTGGTACAGTATTTACGGTTAAAAATATGATGACCTATATGGTTAAATATGTTATGGTTACTATACATATATATATATGTATATATATATATATATGTATATATTTATGTATATATATATATATATATATATATATATATAAAATATATATATATGTGCATACATGCATAATTATATTTAACAGTGTATACTGTATGTATTATAATTTCAAAAAATAATCAATCACAGTTGCTAAATTACAGGTCCTATTACATATATACTCATCAGTGAACCAACTTCTATATGTTTACGCTAAGTGATTAATTTTGACTCATCTATGTAGTCGGTGGGACCGACAATGTACTTATTCACTGCAGAGATTCCCAAAAATGCATTTCGGCAGCTAAATACCTGACCCGCTTCAAAAAGTTATTTTGATAAGTTCTGGCTAAATTTAACAACACACCTAAACTTATCTCTATGACTTTCTATGAAAGAACATGGGCTACTTGCTTGAACAACTGCAGTCTGGTGATAGAGAATGAATGAGAGAGCAGGATCCACTACGCGGACTAAAAACTAATTCAGAGGAAACAGCAGACTAAGCAGATTTTGTACAACATGATTTGTTTACGCGTCCATGCCTCAAACGTGAAGCCTGGACATCAGTTTACGTGAATTCAAACGCCCGAATTATTGTTGCAAGATGTCCTGGACACCAGATTTTCAGATCTACGTGGGGGACCTAGGGCGCAGTCCACACAAAAGGCTCATCGCACCACGACCGTGTTCTCCACGCTCTGTCTCATGAAACTCAAATATTTGCCGACGACTTCCATCGGACTTAATTTGACACTAGCGGGTCTCTAACTTCTTATTGTTGCCGAACAGAGAGAGCGTAATTTGGGCCCAAGAACATAATGTGGCCAGCCTCGACCCTTTGGTTGCCGCCGTCGGTAGGCTTATGGGTGGCAATCGTGACCGTGGCCCGCCGGTGACACGTACAAAAATCTCCTTCGACCTACGCTTCTACTTCTCGTTTGCCATCTGCTGGAGTAGTAAACAACTCACAGAGCATATGACGAGAAACATGGATCGTTTTAGGGAAATCCGTAATAATAATAATGGCTATGATTTAATTGAGTGTACTTTTTTGGCTGTAACCATCAAATGTACAAACGAACGATGCTTATAGAAAAGACGGAAAGAGAGTTTGACACAGAGTGTGTCGGGAAGAGAAGAGGTGAAACGGAGAAGGATAGATTGGGAACTGATAAAGATGCGCTTTGCGCATATGATGCTAGTGTCGCAGGGTTTTTTGTAAGTAGTTTGAGGGTGGTTATCAAATGTATTCTTCACGAACAGCAGGAAGTGTTTGATGTGCGTATCTGTGATGCAAGTTTCATCACTACACGGAAATAATTATGTTATTGAATTGTCTTTTATTGTCTTTTTTATCGAATGGTGAATGCTAGAAAATCAGAAGACACATGTAACATGGGATTTCTTGATTTATTTTCGCTGACATTTTTCTGTTTTATTATCGTGTATAACATATAATTGACGTCGTGGAGTGTTATTCTCTGCTATGCATTTGCTGTATTTACTGGAAGATATTTACTTCGTATGTATTTTTTGTATTTACTAGAAGATGAATTTATAATCAAGTAATTTAAATTATTTCATTTTATCGCAATCTAAAATTCAGCCAAATTCAATGACAGTTGTCACTATTTAAAGGTTTGGTGTAATTATTGTTAGAGTGGAATGTACGAACATTAGTGCACAAGATTTTATCGCAAGGCAGGTAGTGATGAGTTTGAATAGAAGTGTGGAAGACTCTTCAAAGCAGACCTTAATGTGAAAAATATCCCGTCGTATGGTCATCAAATGATTGAAGAGAAAAATGACTTTTCTTCAAATCTACTTAATTCACAACCTCTTACTACAGCAATGATTACGCTTAAACTCCGCCTTCGTTATCAATTGCAAAGGGGAACTCCAATTAACGCCTTATTATCGCTCACAAAGGGACCCATCACAGGCTTATGGCACGGCTCTCGGTCGAGATGCATCGTTGCCAGCCAAAACTAGGTAATTTACGATCAGTTACGGCCTCACTGTTTAATTGTGGTCTCAACCCCAAGACTGATGAGGCGGTGGTGATGCAGGAACGCCTCCGCGCGCGTAGCTGTGATACGGAGGAGGAGAATTAAGCTGATGATGCGGTGGTGATGCAGGGTTGCCTCCACGCGTAGCTGTGATACGGAGGAGGAGAATTTAAGCTGATGATGCGGTGGTGATGCAGGGATGCCTCTACGCGTAGCTGTGATACGGAGGAGGAGAATTTAAGCTGATGATGCGGTGGTGATGCAGAGATGCCTCCACGCGTAGCTGTGATACGGCCGAGGAGAAAGACGTTCGTTTAACAAGAATCATCAATATTAGTTTCTGAAGATTTCTTTTTTAAAAGCTTGATTTTGTAATGACAGAACGGGCGTATTTTTCTTTATATTCGAGATAATTAAGCTGTTGTACACAGATTTAAAGAAATTCCCTTTGCTTACTTATCTCTGATACACGGACGCGTACGGTTGGGGGCAATTATCACGAAATTGTCCTATAAAAGTTTTTGGAATATGCAATGTAAGGAATACCCTCTGCACAGAGACGAATATCTTTGAAATTGAGGTTAAATACAGTTCGTTTAATTTGTTATTTGTGTTGGTTTCCACCGTTTTCTTCTAGGAATTGTGTGCTGC
Source organism: Platorchestia sp. MABIK (assembly GCA_014220935.1). Taxonomy (NCBI): domain Eukaryota; kingdom Metazoa; phylum Arthropoda; class Malacostraca; order Amphipoda; family Talitridae; genus Platorchestia; species Platorchestia sp. MABIK. Next base: position 117,235 of record JACJUY010001113.1, read on the forward strand.
GGAATGGTAAGTTTAGAATTTTTCTTTGGTAATATTCATTGAAATTAATCAAGTTAATGTTTCTACATACTATCACTTTGAGTGGGTAGTACTTTCTGTACAGTAATGAAGATGTGTCATGTGACACAAGCACACATCAAGAACAAGCCACTCACAAATCGAAAACCAAACGCAACTTCAAATATTAGAAAATGAGGTCTTGTTTGCTCGCTTATATGTAGCACGCATAAATTTTGGACTACCATTTAATATTTCAATACGGAAATAGAGCTCCTTTAACTTGAATATGGATAACCAATTATTATTTTCGTACGAAGCCCCGTTAATTCTTTTCCTAATTCAGTACGTAATAAAAGTATATAAGAAATCCATTTACGATTAATGAAACAAGCTCTTTACACCAAATCCTGAAGTGATTTTGAGTGATTTTAATTAGTGTCACATCCATTTCTTTCACGCTATGCTATCATATAATTAGGTTCCAGTGAAATTATCGGCTGTCGAAATTGAATCATAGTCTCTGTCTACGAGAATTTTGATGTATTGCATTCTTGGCATTTTTTCAATGGATGGCTGCGGCTGAATAGGGCTAAAAAAGGTCAAAAGGACAAGACTTGGGTAGAACAAATAATAATTGCAAATTATTCCCAGAACTTCTAATCATTCGAAATAGATTCTGCCAACGGAGGCGATCTCAAATTTTCATTCAGTGAACCAGTTAAGAGCGTTGAGAGTTTCACACTATACGTCAACAATTAAAACATCCACACAAAGGTAATTAAGTACAGCTAGTGGCCGACAATCACATGTTACTTATTGAGGCATCTTATGGTAAGATAGTACACTTAGTGGCCAATCATTGTACATTGTTAATTAAGGCATCTCAGGGTTATTAACTACAGCTGGTGGGAGACAGTCGTTCCTGGAAGATTACCTCCACGAAGAAGCTCATTAATTTCGCTCGTTGTAATCTCAGGCATCTTTATTGATACATTACCTCTCGGCTGCGATCCAAGTGCCTCTCTATAATGCACTCGTCGTGAAGGTGAAATGTAAAGTACAAATTAATGGAAAGCGAGTCTCTACAATGTAGCTTACACGCATGAAAAGTATTGTAGACGGTTTTCTACATTCCGGAGAATTTTCCTCTTGAACGATCACTGTTCGAATCTCTGTGTTTGAACCTCGACATTCTTGATGTTGTGGAAAGGGCCATAGGTTTTTAAATATTGATGTAGTGGAAGTTAAGAATATGAATGGAGAACGTGATTGCTACAAATGTTCATAGTTCTCTGAGAAAAGTTTCTCGATTTTTTATTTTTAAGTATTTAATAGTAATTTCGTTGGAAGCCATGTAGCATTTGACAGAAAAAAGCTTAGTAACGAGCCTGGACTTTGGTGACGTATTACAAATTTATAGAATACCTTATTAACTGTAAATGTATTTTTAATTCACTGACTATAAATTTTTGAACAGCTTTACTTTGTGCTATTTATAGACAAAATAAAGGCAGGTCTCGAAACTTAAATGATCATATCGCTCACCAAATGAAGATGCCCGTGGTTCAAAAATACTGTTCGAAATGTATGCGTATAAGAGAAGAACTGAATTTTACGGACTTCATCGGAAATTTCGAGATGGATTTCGAAACTCTTATTTTTTCCAAATGACGTGCGTCAGGAGAACAAAAGAGTTAAGCATGTTTTCGTTGAGTTTTACCATTTCAATGAGCAAAACGGTAAAAATTAATTCTTTCTCAGACTGATACTCAATAGTGCAATGGGATTGGCGTAATTTGATGCATATTTTGGCAGGCTTTTATAATTTTCTCGATAGGATCATGTGTTGTGAATTACATAGTTCAGGATTTTCATTGGTACTCCGTATAAGGTATTTCAATTATAGGGTAAAATAAAATGGCAAAACATAAGATATTTTTTCTCTACAAAACATACTTCGTGATTAAATGCTGAGTTATATTCATTTATCAACATTAATGTTCATCCACATGCGTTAACTGACCTACAAATGTTCCTGATTCACTATGAGAGAAGGTGTTTTGTTATTAATGGCTGCGTTAAATGAATAAATTACTTCATGGTCTCATTCTCAATCATTTAGTTAAATTATCACTCTTGTGAGTGAAATAATTTATCAGAGAAGGCTGTAACTCACGACAGACGACAGAATGAGAGAGATTAGAAAAAAATGAACATTTTTCGGTGCATTTCTCGTGATTAACTTTTTTTCTCGTCATGACCGATGGGTTGAGACCCGTCTTTTAATCCGTTATCAAGGCCGTCCTTGTGACAGAACGGTTGGTCAAACGTAGCCGCCCAACCGTTCTTCGGCGCCGCTGCCGGCTACAGGAGCTGTGATTGGTTGCCGCCAGTGCGGGTGAGCTCGTTCCAACTCAATCAAGTCAAGGCCCCTCATGGAGGCAGGTGATATTTATGTATTTATGCACTTGTATTTAATAGTAATATCATTGGAAACCATGTTTAGATTTGAGAAAATGAAGAATACTGACGAACATGCACTTTGGAGATACTCAGTTACTACGGTTACTGCTAGTGCGAATTTAGCGTTAATGAAATGGAATGGGCTCAAATTTAAGCATTTTAATCATTATTTTTTCAAAAAAGAACTAAATATAAAGTATTTCGAGGATAAGTTTAACAGAGGCTTCTTTCACCGTGACTCACTGCACTGATTTTGCTTGCGTAACGAAGACCTTGAAACAAATATTTGATCAAAATGAAGAAACACAACTAAATCGGAAATTTTGGCATAATGTTGTAAGTAATATTTCGTACGAATAAAGATTTTCATCATATCGTACCTTTTCAACATTCGTTTTCAATAATAAATGACGAAAGTGAGTTTGTGGAATCAGCGACGCATAATTTGATCGCTCTAACTAAAAGAGAAGATTGAAGAGCTATTTGTAAATACACATCCAGCTTCGCCCACCAGATTCAAGTTCTACCACTCTGCTAGTAGCTTCCCATTTTTGTAAATGAGGAAATTAGCGTATTGAAGTTCTTGGAAGTTTTTCATCGACAATTGAAAATGGCCGCTACTGAACCACAAATCCTTTTCAAGGTTAGGACTATTCATTCGGTGATCCATCTAAAGTACAGGACGATTTCGTTATGGATGATTTTTTCCTGTGTATTGAAAACGGGCTTACACTTTTAAATTATTAAGAGCTATCACACATCATGAACTCGAATTCACTCTCTGAGAGCCGCATAGTTCAGTCCAACAGGGGAATTTGAACTATGTAATTTAGAATGTAATTTTATCAATATAAACGAGACATTGTTATGGGCCACCTGAAAGTCCCAGTTAAGCATAATGACGCAATTCATATGCAATGATTTCAGAAGTAATTTTTCAAGTATTATTTCGCACTGATTGCTAATTGTGCTCAGGTGATATTTTAGTGGTGTTGTTCATATGCAACGGAGTAAGAAGTAATTTTTTAAGTATAAATTCGCACTGATTGCTAAGTGTGTCCGTGTGACATTTTCGTGGTGTTGTTCATATGCAACAATATTAGAAGTAATTTTTCAAGAATTATTTCGCACTGATTACTAATTGTGCTCATGTGACATTTTCGTGGTGTTGTTCTCTCTTCTGAGGGTCAAGGGAGTCCAGGCAGGCCAAGAGAAGTTCTGCCGCGTCATTTCCGTGTGAGATGCGATCGTATTTGTCCCTTCAACATCACAATTTGCAGTTAACTGTTCTTGGCTGTGTAATTTCAACATCTTATTTAACATTTAACTGTTTTTGGCATGTTAATTACCCATATCCCAATTTATAACAATTAACCCCTATCAAAATTCCGGAATATCCGATTACACAATCTAAATTTTACAACAGATAACTTTTTTTAATTTAGGTGCTCCACATTCAGTGGCTTGGAGGGAGAGGGCATCAAACCCTATTTCAATGCAAAATAATTTTCAGTTTTCTATTGATTGTAGTTTGATCGCTTGGAGCGCTAATTTGAATTCAGATTTAGGCTTAATAACTTACCTGATACGTTGAGATATCGAACATTTTGTAGACATTGAGGTTTCTTAACCTTTCACATATATACAGCGAGGATCCCTAACGTTGTATATACATTCATTTTTTCGAAATAGATCTAAGCACACTCACAAAATTTCACGCTCATCTACTGTTTTCCGCTCGCCCCTCCAGACCCTCAACGAGCCCCAGGGTATATTTCTCTCCCACGGCCCACACGTGGGGCTGCCACCCACAGATCACACCACCCACGTACCTCCTACGCAACAGCAAACACAAACTTACGTTTCAGGCCAAACAATAACACAAAGAAAAAAAAAAACAATACAAAGACAAAAGCAGCATTTTCTCAGTTTTTATTGTGAACGAATATTTTCCTTGATGCGTAGTAATAATACCAGTAATGCGTTACAATCTACGTTACTACCTTATTAAGCAGCCCTCATTTGTTGATAGCTGCGCATTCTATCAAAACTATGTGGCATTTCATATCGAGTGGCATGGTTTAAGTAAACATTTGAAGCATCCCTACTTATTTTTCCCCAGCAGTGTAATAACTTAAGTTCCGAGTATGCTATCCAGTCCAACTCATCAAACATCAGGCAAGCAAGATATTGTTTATGTGTAGAATTAGTTATAGAGAAATTGGCACATGCAATTCTCAGGAACCTCGGAACTTGAAGTCGAACCATTTTTCGAAGTAGTTCTCTCTTAGAATGCACCTTATGACTCACTCCATAAAGTACCGGAAGAAGGGACAGTAGTTCTGAGGGGACCCGTCCGTCTCTTAAAGTTCCATACGGCACGACTCATCCATCCTGTACGGGCCCTGGCCTAGATCCAGAGCTGGCCAATTCCATCCCTCTCACTTGCAAGATCCTCGGATCTGGATTCAACCTTTTCGGTGCGATCTCTACAGTTCTGCGACTTGAAACCTAACGTGTATTATTCGAAAGTGCTTGGAATTGTCATATTTTTAATTCTTAAACATTCAGCATTCACGCAGACATTCCTAGGTAACCCGGATAGTATCACGCACGGTGAATTTCTTCTCTCGAATATCCAGGTCTGAAACCCGAGTCACATCCAGTGTGTGTTCCAGAGCCCCGGGGTCTGGACCCAGCCCTTCCCTAGTGTGTTCCAGAGGCCCTGGGCCTGGACCCAGCCCTTCCCGTGTGTGTTCCAGAGCCCAGGGACCTGGACCCAGCCCTTCCCGTGTGTGTTCCAGAGCCCCGGGGCCTGGACCCAGCCCTTCCCGTGTGTGTTCCAGAGCCCCGGGGCCTGGACCCAGCCCTTCCCGTGTGTGTTCCAGAGCCCAGGGGCCTGGACTCAGCCCTTCCCGTGTGTGTTCCAGAGCCCTGAGGTCCAATTCCAGCCCCTGCGCTCCCTCAAAAGCCGCTCCCAGATAGTGCCCCCCACACACTAGGGCCTCTGCCCCGCCGCTTCCCATGTGCTCCGGAAGAAGTGGAATGCGAGGTCTTCTCGGGCCGGTCGCTCTCTCGCGCACTCGGTCCCGTCCATTTGTTCGCCGTCCTAGTGCTGTCAGCTTTGTGTCCTGCCATGCATAAAAAGGCCTCGAACTTTATCAGATCCTGTAACACCTAACACATGTTCAATATTTTGAGGTTTTGCGGTGATCTAGGATAACTGTTGAAATTACTGTTTTTAGAACTAGTGCGTTCGTCTTTCTCAGTAAGAATGTGAGGCTTACTTTACTTATGAAATATTATTGGTTTTTACTGTGCTGCACTCTTTACAGAACATCTCATGGATATACTGAGCCGTAAATTACTATGGTGTAGCGAGGCATATTTCAAACGGTAAATATGTTACGAAATGACGTTCTCTCGCTCGTCATGTCCTGAAAGGTGAACAGACGACGAAACTTCCCCGTAATTCCCGAGCATTTAACGGGCATGAAAGTGATAGAAAAACTCGAGTTTTTACGACAGTTATTTGAGACACGAATATATTTATCATTGTGAATTGTTCATGTTAAAGAAAAATACCCAAATTTGTTGTGATAATTTTATAAAAAAAATTGTTCGTGCTTGGAACACATGAGAGAAGAGATGTGCGGCTAAAGTTAAACCAAGCGTCAAGAATGTAGATTCCACGAATTTTTTTTAACAACCACAAGGAACGATGCCCGTTTATCGTATTCATGTATTGCAATCTATAAGAAATTTAATCTTTTTCATCAAACGAGAGTGATTTGTGTGGAAAGATATCCGTACGCCCAAAAAACGAGAGCAAAAAATGGTGTGATTAATTTTCCCTTCCACAATTTGAATATCATTCAATGACGTTGCGAAGGCTGCGGAAAATGAGATTTGACCTATTTATCCTGGAGATTTGAAAGTGAGGAAGTACAGCAAACAAAAAGTAGCAACGCAAGAGCCCTTTCAGGACAAGGATACCCACGCAAGAAATTTCAATAGGTCAAGTGGAGTTATGTTCTGAAGTAATCTAGGTAATTAACTGATAATAAAATAATTACGAGTTGGCAACTTGACATGATTAACATTCGGCTAATTGTAAGTTTAAGTCGAATACCAAAGGCTCACTTTCGTCAGGCTCTCGAAAAAAACTAAACTTAGTCAAACATAAAGAACTTTTAATAGCATAATTTTATGGTAAAAGATGATTTTTAAATCATCTTTTTTTTCTGCACTGAATTTTATGGCAACATGCATGAACTGGCTTGGTCAAGTTGCTAAATTTAATGCCGAGGCCTTCGAATTGCACTCTGAAATGACGAGAAAAAAAACGAACTGCAGCTTCTGCAATCTTCTGACATCAACTTCATTTTAATTGCTAAATTATTTTTGAAGCACCTTGTGAAAGAACACGATAGGACAAGTTATTCTTCCTCGTCAAATTGAGTTCACACGTTGCGTTTCTCGGGATCGGTTCACACGTTATGACTTTCTGCAAGTTTCCGGAGGAAAAGTTAAAAATAAAGTTCGTTTAGGAACTTTCTCATCAATCACGGCTTGTTTCCTTCCTCCGGCTATTGCATCGGTCGGACATTCTTGACAAGGTTGTGCCGTGCACCGGAATTTCGAAGTGATGCAACAGAGTGACTTAGTCAGCCGCCCGGTAACATGCTGCTTAACCTCGGATTTGAATGTTTTATTATAATTCTATAATGGACAGCAAGCGCATGTGCTAGAACTGTTAGCACTGTCACTGCTTAACACGTTGACTCCGTATTGGGGCATATGTGTACCACTAGGTAAATTGGCTAATTTGCGTGCCAGCATACATAAATAGTATTTCAACTATTTCACTACCTTTTTCAAAATTGATTTCAGTATGCGAGGTAAAATATTATCGTGCAATGAAATTTTTCATGTTTTTAGAAAGAGTAATAATGGATTTGAATAATGCATTCGGTGTTTCAATTCTGCTACTCACAACCTAACCGAACCAACCGTTGCAACCGCACAAACGTGGCCAACGTGTTACTACGGTTGTGACGCATGAAATCCTCGAATTGTATCAAACCTAAATTATTCAACAGATTTTTAGAGTTGGGCCACGAAGGAACTTGCTCGAATTCTTATAATTTTGTAACGAATCTTAGTTACTCATCTCGCCAACATCAAAAATTTATGAGAAATAATAAAATTGTATGACGGTTAACAATAAGGCACATCATAGCCATAATTTTTGTTTAATGACTCTCACTTTTTAGCGTTGTGCAGGAAACGCACCTTATAACCAAAAAAATTTTATGAAAATGTTTCTTGCCCCTAAATAAATTTAAGTTGAATAATCAAAATATTTCTGCTGAATAAAACTAGAGGACATTTCCTTGGTTATTTTTTTGAAAGTACCTAAACGGAGAACAATTTGTTAAGCGATGTGAAACAATCAACCATTGCTCTAAAATAAATTCAAATCAGACTTGAAAACCTGAATTCTAATTCAAACGGCCATCTAAATGCATGTATATGATGTTGACGATTATTACTAATAACAATTATTATTTAGTATGAAATCTTTTCGTTTTGTGCAATTTTTTATACCGAGAAATTTTGAGTTTAATGAGAGTGTTCAGGTAATAAGAATATTAATGGGTCTTAACTGTTACATATTATCTACTAAATACCAACATAAAACCAAATTTAATAATTTGCATGATTGTTACTCCAGGGTTTTCTCATCTCATCTGAAATTAGATTAAATAAATATGGCAAAATGATAAAAATATTTCCAGCATAAAAAACTTCTTAAATTACTGTATGATCTACAAGAACCAAATTAAAGGACATCAATAATATCGTTAATACCGGTATAAAACTTCATCATTCTGAGAACTTCTTCAAGTGTTGCATGAAGATACAAAACATTTCCGAAAATGAAAGGACTTCAACAACAACCTCCAATCTTTTGGCCGGTCTATGGGAGTGTTAGGGAAACCCAGACAACAAGGGAGGAGTCCTCTTTTAGCGGGAAACTCACCAACTCCTTGCGGCATCTCTCATGTGTGTATGTTGTGGGCAATGAGCGTCTACCTCTCGCCTGAAAAAGTAGAAAATAATTATAACTCAAATCCCCAGTTATTTGCTTTAAATTTGATATAATATTCAATTTTAAAAAATCAAAGTAATTTATAAACCTAGAATTACTCATTAAAAACATGATGAACAATTAGAAAACATAATAGTTTCTCACATGGAACTAACGTAAATCTATCAGTGAATTCAAAGTTTTGTCTTTAAGTGCGGAAAGAAGACAAACTGATGATGGCTAGAATAGTAAGCAATACACTTTTTAGTTCATTTATGCATTTTTGAACTGTGTTCATGTTTTTTCACAAGAAAACTTGAGATTAGAAAATAATCCAAATTTAGTACAGGTCTAATGAAAATCTACATTCGATTGTCCAAAACGTGCTCAAAATTTTGTTGGGAGTAAAGCATAGATATACTCTGAAAAAACATGAAATAAATAGTGTCTTTAAAAATATAATTATCGGTGAGTCATTTTTTGCAGTTTTGAAAATGAAGAATGAAAATATACGCCAACGGTTTCGACGTTCCTCAAAAAAGTACATCGAGCTGATACTTTTCACTACCTTTTTCACTTCGATCCAAAAAAATCCGAAGAAATTCTCCACGAATTGTATTTTAACTATTATTAGGCTTTTAGGAATCATTCCTGATTTTGAAACAATAAAACACGACTTTTGAGTTCGTCATATCGTCCTTTGACTGAACACAGTAAATGAACTTTTCATTGACTTCCTATGCCCGAACTTCAAATGACGTTTCACGGCGCATCCTTCGTATCAGACAAACAAAGGTGAGGGAATCACCATCATGTTCAGCACGTCAACATTTCCGGCGCGATCGCCATGCAACAAACAAGCCGCGCTCATGTTGACGGGCGAATTTTGGTGTGGCGCCTGTGGCTGCTTTGGAGCCTCGCATGTGCAGTGTGTGACTGCGTCTAGCCAACGTGATCGCTCATATCACAGGTGCTGATAGGCACTTGACGTTTGAATTAAAACATCGGAAGTTGTGTAATGATCTCTTTTGGCTTCCGGCATCGTCTTTCAAGTTTTTAGTTAAGATAATATGTTTGATGGTTTTTCAGTGTTGATTAGTTCTTAGAGCTTGAAGAATTCGTCGTCGAGATGTAGTACAAGGTTTATTCTGCTACTCGAGATTTAGCGCTCGAATGTCTCTCGTTCTTAATACGTGCTGTAGATAATAAACTAACCCTAAAGTTCGAGTGGCATTTTCAAACATAGATAGAGAGAAGTCATTGAGGTGGTTTTACTTCAGCAAAAAAAAAAAAACAGACGAAAGCAATTTTTTTACAGTGTTTGAAACTAATTTGAGCAAGCTGAACGAGAGGTGGATATTTTGCAAAAAAAACTTTTATATCCTACAAAAGCATAACCCTCTTCAATCTTCGCTCACGAGGATCCGCGTTCGTTCGTTCAACGCTCGTCGAAGTTCTTTATTTTTCTTTAATGTGTAAAATTATGGCTAATGGGACCCGCCGGGATGCACCCGCGCTCGCAGCTGCATGCAGGCCATTAACTGTAATGGGGCTCCCACCTTCGGGAAAATTGGAACGATCGCCACCGACGTTGATCCTTTGTCGTTTCCTATGTGTTTTGGTGCGTATTTTTTGTGCGTATTTTTTGAAGGCGACATTGTGAGAGCTTCCTCCGCAACAGCAATAGCAGTGGCGCCGACCTGCAGCCGCATTCCTTGATTTCCGGACTACGCAAGGACCCCTTCAACCCCTTTCCCAACCTCTCCTCTACCCTTCTTCCTTTTGTCGATTGTGATCCCTCCGCCCTCCCTCCATTGGGACTGTAAATCATCTTTACATCCCCTCTTAAGACCGCAGCCTCCGTGTATACCCTCCGTCGGAACTGCAGTTTTCCCGTCAACCTTTACATGGCTCGCATATTCTCAAAAATGAATATTCGACATGGGTACCGAATACTGTCGAATTTCGGTGCCATTGACGATATTAATCTCTGAATTGGTAGCGGGCGTCTATCGCTGACGCAACTTATGGACAACACTTGTTCCAGCTCATCATTTCTTCCAGCAGCTCCAAGCCTCACCTCCCATACTTCTGTACCGCTCCCACTTCTTACCCTCTCGCGAAGCTGTGCTATATTTCTGCCACTACTATCTCATGGGACATTTATTATGCCCATACTGTTAGAAGCTGCGATTGCACGCATGTGCCTGTGCGCACTCATGTATGTTAAGTGTTGGGGTACGACTCACTGATTTCATCTATAGCTCTTGAGTTCTTGGAAAACCAAGTTACAAAAACTTGCATCTTTTCTTTGATGGTCGTCTGAGAATTGGCATACACCTAAAATGATTCGGAAGCTGTGTACTTCCTAGTCTAATTTCGATATCATCTTGACAGTACATATTTTCGAAAATTTTATTAAGAGATGTGCGTGATTCTGGTGGAGATACCAATTAATTGAATTTATTTGTACTGTGACGGAAACTTCTAAATGTAAAAAATAGTAAAGGAAAGAGTTGTAGACAGTGTTAGCATGCGACTTGCCCTTGAACCCCCTTCAAAATATGTGATACAAGCTCAAGTTGACACACTTCTTAGAAGCTGAGTTGCTTGATTACTGAGGGGCATTTATTGCCCGTATATCAATGCTGAGCGGCAGAATTGGTGCGGGCAAGAGGTAGTAGATTTAAAATAGATGAGTGATTAGAATTGAAATTAGTTTCCCACAGTCGATAGCTAATCGCTTGCACTGGGCAAGTGCCTTCCATTTTTCCGAGTACAGTTCTTGGGGTTCTATTTTATAACCTTGAAATTAAGCCTGACCATTTGGAAAAAAATTATGAACAACACTTCTTCTGTTACCATAACCAAAATTTAATTCAAAATTAGATTTGACAGCTGCAATTAAAAGGATTTTCTAAATTATTGTTTCTCTGTCTCTAACTTGTATGTAAGTGTTGTTTATTTCGAGACCGCGTATCGGAAAAAAACTATTTATCAGTACCAAAATAAGTCCTTTAAACAAATGCAAACAGTCTCAAGTGTTTCAAGTGTGTCCTCCTTCATTGGACTACTGTTGTCGGGAGTATCAGTTTGTCAAGCTGGGTGACAGATGTTTACACAATAAGCTCGTCAACTCACCTACGCTAAATTTAATTTAATTTGCTATGAATCCAAGCGCAATGATATAACTTTACCTGAAGTTTGAAGTATCATTGTGATGCATTCATTTGCATGGAGAAAATTACAATGCTGAATAGAGTCACCACAAAACCATCAAACCATCATCATGAAAAACCAGGTGCCAATCAATGCTCTCACATTACTTCGTTTCAAGTCCATGAAAATGTTGGGGGTCAGGCTAGGCCGTATCAGCGTTTTAAATGCTCTAAATTAGAATATACGTTACGGAACATCCAAGCATACGTAGCTCGTGCTGCATATGAAAAGCACGTGACAGTGCACTTAGCACTGTAGTACACAACACAAACACCTAACACTTACATGCCAGTATTAGATCAAGTACACATCACAAAACATCCAGATGCTCATGGCACGTGGTACGCGTGGAACGAGCATGCGCTCCTATGCAACATTCCGACGCCACCCGAGCGTGCGTCGACACGGCCGCTAACATGCGCCATGTCCTAAATTGGATCTCAGCGCGAAATTACGACCAATTCACCTGCGAAACCACCAAATTTAGACCAAATTTCACGTTCACGTAAAACACTGCACTTTGATGGGGCCGACCCGTAATTTGGGACGCTCGGTTTTTTCTTCGCAAGAATTTTGTTTTTCGTCCCATGCGGTCCGAAGTGAGGACTGTTTTGGATCCCTCCTACCGACATGGTGGTCGAGCGCCATAATGCTTTATCTTGGAGCGATATTCTTCCTGTTGTTGCAAAGAAAACTGTAGGTAAAACCATGGATATAATAGCGAATGTTTATTCAATATGAGTGTGGTGTTTGTGAAGTATCATAAAAATGAGTTGTTATCTTTTGAAAGGAAAAAAACCACATAGGCTGAACATGACTACTGACAATCTTGAGAATATTGAGCGCTGTGCCAACTATGTTACTGAGTATATTGAGTACTGGTAATATTATAGAAAAGTGCATAACAATTATGAAAAAATCACGGTGAAAATTTAATGATTGAACTACAGAATTACACGACCATATACATTTTTGTATTAAATTTTTGTCAGAGGAACTGGTGTGAGATTATTTTTGAGATGCTATATCTTCTTCAAACATGATTTGAGCTCCAAGGGCTTGTTGTTATTTACGAACGTCAAATTTTGTACAGACTTTGGCAGTATAGATATAAAGATCCACAAGATCGAATTTTTACAGCAAAATCCGAGGTTTCGAATCTCACTAGTTGAGTAGGGTCTCTGTTTGGGGTGAGGGCTGTCCCCAGAGCCGCAGGTGTTAGTAATTCATTTGATCACGAGAATTTTTTCCTGAATTAGAATTACCGCAAGTGTTGAAAGTGTCAGCTCGCTACGTCAATGTAGGCCTGGTTCTTGCACAAAGATTTAAAATAATGAGAAGACGTAAAATTTTTCAACAGGCACACAATCTTTACAATGGTGTGTCTAGAAAACGATGAATGCTTTGATTTAAAAAATAAAATTTTTATGAGTTTTCGAATCAACCCTCCAAGTTTGTGCTATTAATTTTCTAACATCTAATTCATGAACAATGCACTGAAGCGAAAGTTCTCTCAAACTGAACAATTAGCAACTCAGAAACAGTTCGACTGTAGTTGCACTATTTATCATATTACCTAAGTGCATTGATATAGATAATTTACGACAGAACGGAGCGTGAGATGAGTGGAATATTTATTACTAAATCTTAGTTTTTCACATACACTCATGACTCTGAGCTTGAGCAAAGCGTTAATACGTCGTCAAGTAACAATATTTCATATATGCTCGCATATTTCTTCAGTAATTACTTTGATACAAAACTTGAAATCAAACGCCTCCCGTACACCTGCCGACTTCACAACTCTGCCACCCACGCACCGACTGGCCACCTCCATCCGGACGCGACTCTCGGAGATGATCTAACTCTAAAATCGCGATCGGCGCTGACACACCTGGTTTAAATACAAAAATTCAGTTTGATTGTGGCTGGACATAATGATTGATGAATGTTAAAAAGGAATTATTCATTCCAGTGGATCAGTGAATTGTAATTTTCATATAAGGAGTATTAAAAAGTCAGACACCGGGCTTGAAATCTGTTACGCTTGTACTTCATCAGCAAATAGTTTCCAAATCGAATAGGTGAAATCGGATACGTGAGCTAACTTATGGGATTTCTCATAAGCCCAAAATTCAAAATTTACTAAAACGTTTTATGCCTCCTGAAGCCATGATCTTAAGCGTAAACTCAGATTAGCCATCTGCAAAATTTTACACAGAAATAAAATAAGAAAGAGTTATTATGCTACACAACATGGGAGACAAGTGTTTGAATTAAGAATGCAACATTAGATAAATAATTGTTTTCAGTCAGCCGCCAAATTTGAATAAAAAATCAATATGCCAAATTTAAGTGCAATAATCTCAATTATCATGACAAAAACCTGGAAAACTTGGTCACTCGTGGCTTCTGACTTATGGGCGTGCTGCAGGTTCTCCAGCGTCTCCAAATTTGGAGCCACAAAGTCAGCCACACATTCTCTTGAAGCACCGCGACTTTACCATTCAGGAGTTTTGAAAGTTGGACCACTGAAATTGAAAATAAACTCTGAGGACGGGGATGGTTTCAAATGAGCCTCTGGAGCTCGGGAGTACTTCAAGTGATACCTGTAGAGCTGTAACCGTCTCTACTGCAGCTCAGACATCACTTTCCCTCAACGAGGAAGGCTATATTTTTTCAGGATGACCGCTTTCCATTTGATGACTGTTCTTAATTTAGTATTAGAAATCCATATAATTCATTTTGATCGCTGAAATGAATACATAATCATGTGCCACAGAGACAGCGCAGGTAAATGAAACTATCATCGCCAGTGAAGGTCCGTACATTCAAAGCGAAAGATGCAGCAAACTCATACCTGCGTCCGCACCATAGCAAGTGTGGGAGGATGCGCGTCACTACCAGAATTATGTGCAGATTCACGACAGATCCGATGCAGCGGAGGCGGCGTTGCGTGCCCGAAATTCCAAAGACGTTCATCACGATCACGACTCTGAAACCTCCGAATAGTGTGAGCCATAAATAGCTTCTGCTTCCAGGCAGCGCAGGGCGAACTGTCTAAAATTATCGAATCGGTGAAGTGTCTCATTAGTACACTAAGTATTTTCGAAATCCGTAGTCCTTGAGAGGATAATGAAATACGGAGTACGGACATGCACATAAAACTAAACTTAAGGAACTAAAGCTAAAGGAAGAATCCAAATCGTATTATGGAACTGTTCTAACCGTGAAATTATAAATGGAAGCCGAATTATGTCAGTGATCGGGAGTTAGAGTGTATTTTCGACAGAGGGATGTCAGAAGTAGTGGATCTTTAGGAATAATCGAGATGCTACTGTAACATGATTTATTGATGAAAGTGTCTATTGGTTCTAAATCATTTCATAAGCTCTTAAAAGTTCTCACATAGAATGGACTTTTGTGTTGATTATCTCGTACACGCTAATTTGTAGTAGCAAATTTATTATAGGAATTTGTTCCTTAATACGCGAGTAAAAAAAGGCTAAAAACGTGTGAGTGTTTCTTGTCGTCGGATGACCGGCTGCAATACTATCCAGTGAAGAAGAACATGCTCAAAAAACAGGTTGAAATACTTTTACTTCTACGTCGAGACATTGTTGGTGATTGTATTGTCCAGATAAGGATGGAGCTTTTTGTCTTTCATAGTAAATGAAAATAGCAGGTGTATCATGATTCCAAAATACTAAATTTTTAGCATACATGAATTCATTACCGGATTGTTTCAGCGCCAACGCTTGAGCGTCCAGAGCGTCTTCTCCTGCCTGATCTTTCCGAGTCTAGTTAAGCAAGTTCCTAAGTGGCTTGACAGTTACCTGAATTACTACAAGGCGAAGGGAATACCGCTGCACAACGCATGTAAAGTCACAAAACAGAGCGCACTTGCATGGATGCCGTTGTGCAGTATGCGGAAGAAAATATATCTAGACAGATCCCATTTACATATTTCGAAGAAACTCAAGTTTTCCGTATTATGCGTGCACTGACTGACGTTAAGTAATAGACACGTATACCTTATTTATGAAGAACGGACACGTCTTATGGGACTCACACATGTCCGTGAATTTCCCCACTGTCCATATCTGAAAAGTGAATGCATTGGGTGTGTTCAACTATCATTTCGCCAGCAGTGATTCTTGGTATTGTTGATGTTGTCCAATAATTGTTTGCTAAATTTTTGGACTGTGTTTTGAATGAAACTGTGTCTATGGAGAAGTTGATTCTAGCCGATCTTATTTACCCTAGAATGGTAACCCTCGTGTGTGAATTGCTTCGTCCCGAAATTCATTAGGCAGAAAATCACTCCAGGTTAACGTGCTAGCTTTAAATATCGTTATGTAACTTTCAAGCGTCATGAGCAAAACTATATTTTTTTTCTTTCCCAAAATCCACAAGTACTCGTAATTGATACAAAATTACCCGGTACTGTGTTCAATAGCGAAGTTTTCAACGATAGAATGAAATACTAATCCTTGCGCAGGAAGTGTAAGTAAAAGTGGTCATATTTTCATATTTTCTATTACTGGTTATGATAAAACTGACTAGAAATTCGTGTTGCCTTGCAAAATTTCGGAGTTGCGATTTGACTCACTATATTCTGTAATATAAAACCGATTTCTACTCTATCAATTTAGAATTCCAAATGGTCTTTTTAATACGCTTAGATTATTAAATTAATACAATTTTTTTAACTTCAAATCACTCAGCGCAGTGAATTTAACTTAGTTGCATAGAAGCATCGTACAATATGGTAATCGCTGTATTGCAATCCGATGATTGGTACTAAATATGTTCTAAATTGCAACTGTGCGCGTAACCGAATGATTTTTCATGTACGCTTCATAAAATTAATTTTGCTTTGAAGGTTAAAATTCATCAAACGAGGTTTGAATTTAATTTATCTGTAAATTTATTATATCTGAAATATTGAAATTAAAATCAAATGATCACAAATTCAAATTATCTCATTATAAAGATTTTTCTTGACACATTTCGGCATGAATTATCTTGACTTGCTGACTATCAACACAAACTTTCTGAGACCAGGTGGCGTGTATCAAGTAGCGAGAAAACTACCGTGCTATCATTCCCGCTTTTCGGGTTTCCCTTCACACAGATAAAAGTTGGGGCCCATGGAAAACACGCTAGTTGTTCCCGAGGATGAGTTATCCTGCACTCTAAGCTGAGAGATTATTTTTTGGTGGTTATGTGTGGCTTTAAACATTTGTGTTAGACGTTTTTTAATGTTTCTAATACACGTGCCTATGCAATCGGAGTTATTAACATTTTAACATTATACAAAGTGTGGTGAAGAAGAAATAGGTGTTGGAGAAAAGAGCGTTAATTATCGTATATAATGACTGTGCACGTGTATGTTTGTGTGTCGCGTAACATATTTTTAAAAGAGCTGTGTCATGTATGTCAGGTATCTTGCGCATGGGTACGTTTCTGACTTGTACTTTTTGTTCAAACGGGATGTTCTTGAGCAGGATTGTACAATCATCATCATTTACTCGCAGATTGAATAAAACTTACATGAGCAAATTAATTGTTTGTGCTCTTTCCGAACATAATTCATGCATTGAATTGCCCACTTTATTTAAATTTTAGGAGTCTGTTTCCATTTTGGTTCACGTAATACTACATTACTCAAATTGAGAAAAAATCCTCGACATATCTCACTATCTGATTCACTGCCTAGATGATTCTTTTTAAAATACAACGAAATGCATACAACCTTACAAATATTATTTTTCCTTATAATTGTACGGTTACTTTAACGTAAAACGCCACCTCTTGCTGCCTGACACGCCGTCCCAGGGCGCCTCTAATTAGAGCTCCAAGTGCGGGGTGTGAGTCATAACTTGAGTACGCGTAGTCTACTCAGGGGCTCGCTGGGGGGATCGATGAACTTAGCGGGATTATGTTGGTTCCGGGTCCGAGGTACGCGTCTTGAAAGTCGCTAGATCGCCCCGTTTTTTCCGTCGACGATCGCAGAAAATAAAGATTCTGGAGTAGCAGGATTTCTTGCTACACACTGCATCAATGATGAAAAAATTTGGTCTTGATTTTTTTTTGACGGACCCGTAATATGTTTTCACGAGTTTGAATTTTGTGTAGATTTAAAATTATAATAATTTTAACCTGGAGCTTTAGCATATAGTGTCTATCTTAAAAATCGAAGCATTTTACGCTCACAATGCCAATTTTTGTAAAGAATATAAATTGGTATTGGGAAACGAAAAAAAAAGATTTAGAGGGTTTTTTAATTTATTGTGCTTGGTCATTCCTTAGAACACTTTCATTATAATACACCGTAAAACTATCTTTAATTAAGTAATGAAATTTGCTTCACGTTAAAAAAAATGGATAATTATTATGAGCGCATACGTTTCAATGTAACGTTTCTCAAAATTCAAAATGAACTTTGAACCGATGAGCAGTGATGCAAGAAATAGTGAAAATTCAAATAAGAAGTATTGAGCAGCCTTTGGAAAGTAACATGGAGTTCAAAATTAGTGTTGACCTGATAAACAACCCAATTACTTGATAAACTGAACACATCATGACAATATATCTTCATGTGCACAGTTTCCACACTTAGAAATTGACGGAGAAAGACGCCCTCATCACGGTTGTTGATATTGAACGATGGGTTAATTTAACCAGCAGTAATTAGAGCTGATGTAATTAGACATGTTTTTGACTGCCACTGGTACGGGTCGAAGATCACAGGTTAAAACTCTAGGTTATGGAGTCAATTTCAAACCCAAAATATACATTGAAAAAGGCCACATAAAGGCAATGAAAAGGCTTTAATAGAGAAAAAGAGAATAGTTCCAGAACACAATTCAGGAAATGAGAAGACCAAGTGTTACGAAGTGCAACCAAGTGTACGCAGGTTTGGATGCCTAAAGCGTTTTTGATGACGCAATACAGGTGTATTCTAGTGGTAATCTTCACACAACTCTAGGTTCAATGATAATGTTGTTGAAAAATGAATCTTTTCATTTTCTTGGTAGCTCAGTGAAATTTAAAATTATATTGATTGTTATTTCACTTATTCTTGTGATAGTTTAATTTTCTTTATAATCTTACTCTAAATTGAAAGTTAATAGTCAAGTAAATTAGTGTTGTTGTCGTAATTTTGGCCATAACATTTACATGTAAATAAATATCTATATATAGTGTATATATATTTTAGGTAAACTGCTCCTGAAATCCAAAAATGTATTTGAACAGTTCGGAAGTAACATACGTATGTAACTTACGAACTGTTCGCATATATTTCTTGATTTTAGAAGAAATTTAGAGTCAAGAGTCCAGATTTTCAAACAATCTCAGTGATGCAGCCAGTAGAATAACTTCTCTTGAGCCAACTTGGCTATACGCTAAGCGCTAGAAAACGTACCCAAGTCGACTTAGATGAACTCACGCTGCCAGCTGCCCCGCTATTACAACGTGAAAATCTATTGTTTGAAAATCATCCCCTGGTTCAAAAGTCAATTCCAGTTTCTAAACCTCGGTCCCATCCGCCTCCAAGGACGTTAAGCAGTACAAAACGTAACATAGCCAAGTCAACTAAGAAGAACTCACGCTTCTAACTGTACCGCCGCAAAGACGTGAATTGTTTGAAAGTCGGCCTCTGGTTTGTAAGTCAATTTCGGTACTCCAGTTTCTAGACCTCGGCTCTCGGCCCCTGGTTCAAAAGTCAATTCCAGTTTCTAGACCTCAGTCCCGTCCGCCTCCACGGACGGCAGGGCAACAAAGGGGAGCCGGATGCCTGGACCGCTCCTCACCAACGTCCTCTGGAAGTTGCAGCGACCTTGCCTGGAATGCAGCTCGGCTGGGGTGACTCAGCGCTCTACTGCCTCCTTCCTTGGGTTGGATCACGAGGCAAGTAACTCCGCGCTTCTGGACGATGAAAGTTCAAGGTTTGTGAGGCTGTGTCTTTTTCGGAGTTTAGATACTTTTTGTTTCATAACTGTGGTGGTTCTGATGAAATGTCGCTTGCTGGATCTTAGGAGTCTGTGGAATCTGCAAAAAAGTTGGTTTTCTTTGTTTTTGTGTTTTCAGAGTTGACTTACTGGTAAAAAAACAGCATTTCATACATAGGTGGTGGTAGCGGTAGCGTTAAGTAATTATAGCAGCAAGTATTGTAGGGTGCTCATGGGAAAAAGGGAGACTGGAAATGTGCATTTGCTCAAGAGCAGATTTTGCTCTAAATTGAAACACGAAAATTAAAATTTCTTAGTTATTCATCAGCCCAAATTGATTCTGAGAGCATACCTGCTCAAGGATTTTTTACTAAATAGCTGCGCAAGTATCACGAAGGGGAGATTATGTATGACGGAGTTACACAGTAGGTTGGAATGACGATCCTCGATCTAGCTATTTATTTCAAGACTTAAGCTTAGAAAAGATTCATGTGATGGTTAATGCAATTATCTAGTTCATTATTTTGAAATTTTTACGTAAATTTCATCAAACATTTATTCCATTGAAAACTAATGCGACTAATACAATTTAGAATTATTGCATATGCCCGCAAGCTTTCTCTACTGGTGAATATTTTCGTAACAGTGAAAATGGGTTTGTTATTTTCAGTCTGTGGAATGGCAGCCCGTGAGTTTACATTTAATGAATCGAGAAAAATTTTCGTATTCATTGAAACCTTGTCGCATTTTGCGCAGAGACGCTGTCGAGCACACATATTTTAATCTAAAGTTTCCTCATTCGTGTCACTTTAAATAAAATGTTAGAATGCCCATATTATTCCGGCAAAGTCATACTTTTCACACACCGAAGAGAAAAGCGTTGCCGACAATACTGGACGTTCTAAGCAGATGAGGTCACGCATGACTTTACATCTTGTGAAGCTGAGCCAGAAATGGCTTGCGGGTGTCCACGCTTCAATGCAACATTACCATAGAGATCTTTGTCGACTGCTGTGGAATGTACGTTGATCTGAGCATTATAGCCTAGCCAGGAGCTCCATTCGGTTGTGTTGACAATGCAATCATAGTGACGATAGAGGAATGTGATTTGGAAGAGCTTGTGCTGGACTTGTCGGTGCTTTGGTTGAATGCCTTATATTCAAGTACAGATAGACACCAAGTAATGTTTGATTAAACTTATATCATCTGTTGAAGAAAACTCATTTTCTTAAGAGGGGAAATAATTTCAAGAAATTAAAATTTTAATGGATTAACTTGCATAGCTTTTTAACATTTGTTAGCGGACGTTCGATACAGTGTGCTCTTATCATTTACAATACGCTATTAACCCTGTAACACGAACGGCTTGCTAACGAAATTCATCAAAGTTTTGTGATTACAAGAAAATCAGACTTGCGCCAGCACGCTCAACACGCGCACCTTCTTTCACTCAACAAACTATTTTATTCTCCTCCAATTAGAGTGTAAATTCTTCAAGCCGCCCTCAGGATGTGCGTTTCTTGATTCCGTGGCTTGCGTCTCGGACCCGTCGATGTCATGGAGCAGGCGGGTGGCTGACGAGCGAGGACTGATCATTGTCGTCCTGGTTAGCTCTCCTACTACCTCGCACTGCATCTTCTCGGTCTTCTCTATTCCCTGATGTGGGAACTACTGCCACAAGAGCGGTACTTCTGCGCTTCAGCAACCGGGCGGCCTGTCGTCGTCTTTCTCAACCACCTTTGTCGTGTGGACCTCTGAGGATCTTTTAGTGAGGGTGGGTTGTGGGGATGAGTACAGTAGATGCACTTGTCTTAAACGTCCCTCCCTAGCTTTCATCTGGTTGTAGATTTCCGAACTCGAGCCGTTCTCCATGTTTGAACCGTGACCTATCCACGTAAATTTAAAAGTATATTTACTCCAGCGTCCTTTTAGGGTGTACTGAATAATCTCCATTTACTCAGATATCTATTATATTATTAATAAAACTGTTTTTTCTCTGTAGTCACTTGTAGCCTTGCGCCAAATGATCAGTATACCTAGTTTTTTACGTACCCATTCCTCGTCCCTTCAGAAATTGCACACTCTCCCCAGATCGCGGTTCTTGATGAGATTGATTGTAGGCGGCCGTCGGGTACACAGATTTTCGATCTTCTTCCCATTAAGAAGTCCCCGGCATGCTTTTTTTTATCGCAAGATCCAGTGTGTTGTTCATCAGTCATCGTTATATGCACTGAAACAATGAAATAGCTTGTATTCGGGCGTTATCCATATCTCCCGCCTAATTTTTTAATAACATAACGCTCGGGGGCATATTTAGTAACGAAACTTTCACTCAATTTCAGAGTGGCTTTTAAATGATGAATATCCACGAAGTGTTTCAACACATTTTTCATTTTTTCCTATTGCTCTTAATAAAAATGATATACATGGCATTATGTTACAGTCATCGATAGAAATTTGTGAAGGTCCGTCTTACAACAGTGTGCTGTCCAAAAACTTATAGCCATATTAACTACAGATACTGGCCAAACTATTGAATGGAAAGATACGAAAATGAATAATAAGTTCATAATAATAAAACTCGTTTCTTCCAAGCATAAGCGATTGGTTTTTGGTGTATCTCCATTCAGACAATTTTCGTGCAAGGTTTGTAACTTGTATGTGCCTGAGTTCAATATGATCGAAACAACATAGAGCGGGTGATGATTAACAGATCTGTAGCTTCAACAAAATAAAGTTTTTATTTCGAGACAAACGTAGGAATTGTTTCACACATCTGTAAAAAAGTGTCAATTTTACAAACCATGAAAGTGAGACATCATTATATACATAGTTAAACCCAGAGTGAAAGGGAATAAATCATATGATTCGAACTATGGGCTTGAGACTTATTAATGGATTAGAAATAGTGAAATTATCTAACCAATTGGCTTTGATTCATACGACCGTAAAATTTCTCAAAGGAAACACTCGCTTCATGCTCCCAGCATCTCTACAGAGAACACTGGCGCAATTACGTACGCACTCAAAAAAGTTTGAAATCTCCTACTTGTGCAAGAACCTAAGGCAGTAATTATCGCATCAGTCGTTGCGTGCTCGAGCAGCATGTGCAACACGTGTAGCTCAGAGGTCCTTCCGGAGCCCCCGATCTAGCTACTAAAGCGAGCAGCGTCATGTGTCACCAAAATGAGAATCCTTCACTCGGGGAATTGAGCGGGGAAAGCTTTTGTGTTGGTTCCGCCTGAGGAGTTGGGCCGGAACAAATCTGGACGCTCAGTGCGTTTAATCTATTCAGTTCTTGTTCAGTACGATTTGTTCTTGCAACTTGAACTAGGACTAGAAAGGGTCTTACCAATAAAAGCCCTGAAAATGCACAGGGAAGTGTAAACTTTAACACACTATTACTTAATGAAAGAAACAAAGCATGTTGGATTTTGATTACATCGAAAATATTTAAAATTGATATTCAGAAGTATGTAAGTAAAATAAGAAGTAAAAGAATACTGAAATCTTTCATCTTTAATACTCGTTACGTTAAAAAAAGTCTCATTCTGAATTCGTTTTCAAGCTCTTATTCAATTACGTAAGTTTGTTTAAATCGTAAATCAGTAATTGCAGCTGTGGAAAGAACATTTCATTGACAGCGTTGCCCTTGATCCACACGAGGACAAGGAAAAGAGAAGCTGGACTAAACATTTTATTTTCAGATCCAGCAATTACTCATTAATGAAGTTTTCCTCGTGAAGAGAAGTAAAACGCTTCCTTTCTTAATTCCTTAAGATGGCTTGTACTCACCCAGATTGGTGAACAACCGAACATTCATGCTGCGCTTGGGTAGAGCAAAAGCTCGTTTCCACAGATGTACTTTGAATAGATCGGTTTGACTGTGTGACTTTGCGAGCGTAATGTAAAACCGCCTGATGGCTTTTATTGATGGAATTAGTTAATGGCAGCACTCATGATCAATTATTTTCAACATGGGATTTTCATAATGAAATAGGCATTGGCTACAGCCGTCCATATTTTTCTAGGTTTCTGATGACGAAAAGAAATTTTGAAGAATAACAGAAGAAATAATGAAAAAGTGACCCTCTTATGACACGAAAACACTCAGCGTAGTTAAATTACTCATGTTATTCGTCGCTGAGGGTAGCAATTTGTTTTGAGTAAAGCTATTCAGCAACCCGAAGTAGGCGATCAACTACCGAAAAAAAAACCCGCAGTATCAAAAAATTAAGACCACCGATTGCAGACCTGTGAGTAGGCGGATGCACTTTCTGAGGGAGTCATGAACTATTAAAGCACAAGTGGCCGCTGGTGCCCTATTTAGGGCACATGGCACTCATGTTCTGGCATGGCCATGTACGTGGCACTGTGAGTAAGCTGTGCAGCGCCCACCCGCTGCCGCATGACTAGGGGAGTTCGTGGAAATACATCGCCTCGTTTTGAGTGCTGGCGCCACAACGTCAGACTTGCTACTTTGTTGTTGCTGCTATGGGGTGACTTATGTCTCTGCTACTGGAACTCGCGTTTCTGCAATCAAATGACTTACTTTGATACCGAGAGATAAGTTATGTTGCTGCTGCGAATTCATTGATCATGAGAGATAAGTCATGTTGCTGCTACGAATTCATTGATCATGAGAGATAAGTCATGTTGCTGCTACGAATTCATTGATACCGAGAGACGAGTCATGTTGCTGCTACGAATTCATTAATCCCGGGAGATAAGTCATGTTGCTGCTACGAATTGACTTATATTAATACCGAAAGATAAGTTATGTGGCTGAAATGAATTGACTTACTTTGATACCGAGAGATAAGTTAAATTACTGCTACGAATTCATTGATACTGAGAGATGTTGCTGCTACGAATTGACTTACATGGATACCGGGAGATGTTGTCGCTACGAATTGACTTACTTTGATACCGAGAGATGAGGTATATTGCTTATACGAATTGATTTACATTGATACCGAGAGATAAGGTATGTTGCTGATACAAATTGATTTACATTGAGACCGAAAGGTAAAGTACATTGAAGCTGCGAATTGACTTACATTGATACCATGAGATAAGGTACGTTGCTGCTACGAGTTCATTGATACCGAGAGATAAGCTATGTTGCTGATCTGATTTGAATTGACTTTCATTGATACCGAGAGATAAATTAGGTTACTGCTACGAATTGACTTACTGTGATACCGGGAGATAAGTTATATTTCTGAAACGAATTGGTTTATATTAAGAGAAATTCATGTTGCATTCACTTATATTGGGAGGGATTCATTAAAAAATGTTATGTTGTTGCTATGAACTGACTTTTGTTTCTGTGCGAACTAACTCATACTGCAGAAGGTGTGAAATGATTTTTCAAATGTTTGTACTTCAGATTTAGTTTATGTAGGGCTACAGAGCAAATGATGCGTAGCTCCGAATAGCTCTTAATTCAGGAAGTGGTCTGTAGTACTCCTCTCGGGTAGCTGTGAAGCATGTGAAAGAATGGTGTTTAATTTCTGTATGATACATGACCGCTGCAAAAATTTTAAGTACCTGTGTAGTTATTCTTGCAAATTTGTTACTTGTTACTTCCTACATAATTAACTTTCAAGGGGAAATTCAATCGTAAACCTCACGAGCGGAGCTAATATTATAAAGAATTAAGGCGCTGAGTTGAGGATAAAAGTTGAGGGTAGAATTGAGTGTTAGAGTTGAGGGTGAGAGCTGAGAGTTTCGGTTGAGGATAAGAGTCGAGGGTAAAAGCTGAGAGCTTTAGTTGCTAAGAGTTGAAGAAAAGAGTTGAGGACATCAGCTCAGAATGAGTTGTGAGTATGAACAGACGGCTCTAGATATTAATTAATGTTTTCGTTTAAGCGTTCGTATAAGCATTCATTTCCTCTTGTATAAGAGCTGTTTGAAGAGATTGCGCATCCCAGTGGGAAAATATAAAATCAGCATAGTAGCAACTAAAGAATTTGTAGCCAAATTTAATTGAATATTATGAAACAGAATAAAGAATTGATGAGAAGACAGTGTGGAGCGCATAATGCACATTCACAAACATTTTTTGAATAATGTCACAAGTAACTGTATTGCTCTTTATTTTATCCTGTCTGGAAATGAGGCGAGCAGGAATACTGGATTTAAGTTCTCATATTGATTAACTTTATGTGCACAAAAATTTAAGTAAACGATTACTATTGGACACGTAGAAATTTTCACTATCAGTTAAACTGAGAAATAAAAGGCAAGTAACCGTTTCTAAAGTTTGTCTTGTCTTTGCACAGCGCTCATCTACATAATTATGCAATCATCAGTCTAGAATAGAAGGTCTGACATCTACAGCACGTTGACGCAAGAACGAAACCCACGTAACTGTAACTTAGGGCATCTTGTGAGCCTTATTTGGGAAGAACTTGTTTTTGCTCCCTTCAAGAGGGGTATGATATTATTTCATACGCTGACGTAAGCTTTCAAGCGAGAAGGCAAATCATCTCCACTCCATAAAGGGAACGGCATCTTCAGTTATACACGTTTCCTCTGAATTAATCATGCGGCTTTCTGCGGGTACTTTTGAGTCCGAATACCGGGCCACTGGCGACAGTTGACTTATAAAAAACGAGTCTAATCAGGGCGTTGCCGGTGTAGGATGCGTGCGATCACCTTGTTTGTCAGGCGAGCGCCGCGCGCCCGGATGCTGCGTCTCCACAGGAGGTTATCATTTCTTGTGTTTGACTTCATTTTGACAGCTCTTAAGCTGTCAGACTTGGGTGAAACTAATTGTTTTATTATGTAAACTTCTAAAATAGCCTGTCAAAAGACTTGACCGACACAATTGATTTATTATAAAAAATTTTAAAATAGTCTATCAACAGACTTAAGCAAAAATAATTGATTTATTATGTAAACTTTTAAAATAGCCTATTAACAGACTTAACAGACTCAATTGTTTTATTATGTAAACTTCTTTAAAATAGTTAATCAAAAGACTTAACCGAAAACAAACGTTTTATTTTGCAAACTTCTAACATCCTCTATCAACAGACTTA
Source organism: Platorchestia sp. MABIK (assembly GCA_014220935.1). NCBI lineage: Eukaryota > Metazoa > Arthropoda > Malacostraca > Amphipoda > Talitridae > Platorchestia > Platorchestia sp. MABIK. Next base: position 144,018 of record JACJUY010001113.1, read on the forward strand.
AGCAAAAACAACTGCTTTATTATGAAAAACTTCTCAAATAGCCTATCAACAGACTAAAGCAAAAAAAGTTGTTTTATTATGTAAACTACTAAAAATAGCCTTTCATTAGTGGTCGTTCACATTTTTTCGTGTCCGGTCATTGAAAGGTAATTTTTTGCTTTGACCTGCGTGGACTCGCGAATAAGAATTTTTTAAGAATTACTTTTGTACACTTTCGAGCATACGTCAGGTGTGCTTTCGTATACGGGGGTGTGAAGTTCTATTTTCGAGTTATGATTATTATGAATAATTTGTCGCGACTATCGCTAAGAAGCTGGGGTAAATTTATTTGAAAATTTGGGCGGGTGTTGTTCTTCAGGAAATGTACCACATTTCAGCTTAATTTAATAAAACTGTTTTTCTTCCTCATGACACTCACTTCACAGATTCAACTGCTTTACTAATAGCTTCATTGTACACGGGCGTTGAAAAATATTTCACCCTCTCCGAGTTCATTGCCATCCGTACAGCATTTCCCGTGAAGCTTTCTACTTCTCAAAAGTTGCAACCACAAAATGTTTCCTGACAAAACGACCATACGGATGCAAACGCACTTGCAGTGCAGTTCATATCGCCGGATGGATCGTCGTAGAAAATATCTAGAATAAACGAATTACGACGCTTTGCCATGAAGGCATTCGCTTCCCATAGAAAATAGGACGTAAAATGAAGACCCTCGCCAACATAGATGCTACTTCACCCTTTTCGGTCGTCGATTTTCCTTACCAAAAAGATTATAAATTTCTTAGAGGGAAAGGGCCTCATTTAACGAATTCGATTAAGGCCATAGAAATATGCAAAAATACGGAAGTGAAAGTGACGAATTCCCCAATTTCGTGTAAATGACTGGAGTACAGAATTCACAACACAGTACTTTGAGCTCAGAAGCTTATAATTTAAGTTTGCAGAGCTGTGCGATATAATTATTGTGCTTCCTTTGTGAAGTATTCCTTTTATGGTCGCGGTTGTGTTGGTCAGCGCACACGCGTCACGACACGACGCAGGATGCGTTAGGTAGGAGTTGCTCATGCAGTGTCACAGGCGCCGGGACGCTGACTCAGCAAAATTTTAGTCAAACTTTTCGGCTGTGTCACGTTGTAGGCATTGATGGTAGTGAAATTAACTGTATTTTTACCAAAAAAATATTCAAGAAAAATGCATTGCAACGTCTAAATGCGTAAAATATTTGAGTAAATTTCATTTTGCATAACATGGTTTTAGGAGGCGATTATTATGTTGTATAGTTTGAGACAAAATAGAAGAATTCTGCTTTCTCAACTCAAATCGTCACAAAGCTATGGCTCAAAAAGACCAACGTTTCAACACGTTTTAGATTACGTTTATCCTCTGAAGGAAATTATTTTTACAAAGTTGGGAGTTATTTTCGCATAGTATTCACATAGTTTAAATTAATAAATTGAAAGAAATACCATATTATTTTAATATTTCGAACACTATTTATTATCAGCATAAAACTTGCAAAACACGCTATGATTAAAACGGGAAAAGTTCACAACTTGCTTGTCACGCTACCAAAGTGTGCATAAGTATTTGCAACAATGTCACGCTAAGAGAAAAGTGATGCAATGCAGAAAATTGTGAGCATCGCAAACTTAATCTGGAAATCATTCGTAACTCACTAATTCTCTTCACAGTAGAGAAGCTCTGTTCGCGACACTCTTCAGAAGCATTTGCAATTAGAAAGATTCAAAAATCAATTGCTAAATCAAACTTTGTGTTTTTAGGTGAGAGTTTCTTAAGTTTAAATTCATGAGGAAACTTGCTCTAAGTAAAGCAACAGTGTATCTACGTGATTCTCTAGTGTCCCAGTTTGGGTACACACTTTTTACGAAATAGGCTGAACTTCAAATGTAGTTGCTGTAAATATTGATTGTAGCTTTCTCAGGATGATGATCAATTCCAAATTTTTGTGAAGTTTCTGTTGTGAACACATAAGACTGCAGACCTGTCACGCAGCACACGTGCCGCAGCAGACACCGGCGCAGGGAATTAATTTCCTCTGAGTCAAATTGCTCGTCTGCCCTAAGTCGTTGTGAAAGGTCAAAGCTTCCTTCAGAGTGTGACACGTTGAAAGCCGAAGTCTGGATACGTGGAGCAGACAGCGACAGCATAGATCATAACTTTCTCTAGCACTTTACAGATTAAGACATGTGATTTAGCCAGTAAAATTAAGACATGTGATTTCGCAAATATTCTGACGAATGCTAATTTGTCATTGAAATTGGATGATAGGCGGACAAAATGACTCTCGGTAAACACAACTATAACCGCGACGGCATCTGGTGCAGGTTATCAGCGTGGGCCCACCTCTGCCTTTAGTACACCGGCGACGTCTTGCCTTTCTTCAAGACACAAAGAACGGCTGCAGGTGCCCTGAACATGACGGCGCGTTGCGTAACCTGCAATGCTGCCGTCTGAGCTGTAGTTGAACAAGTTTCATAACAGTGAATTTTTAAGCTTGCTTGTTGTTCTACTGTCTTCATTCAGCAACGCAAAGGCTGTATAGTTTATCCCTCTAATCGCACCTGATTTTTATCTTGATGGAGTCTGGTGTTCTTGTTCTCCTGCGTTGTACTAAATGGACCGATAATTTTGAGTTTGGAATTGATGGGACGCGGAAGAACAGAGCGAAAAGCGCTTGTAATGCTGATGTTGGAGGATTGTCATGGATATGAAGAGAGGTGCGATGCGCCATTTTGGCTTTAGAGCCTCAGCCAAGTCTGGTTTTGAGAAAACAGGCACAGCGAAAATCCTAGAGGTACAAGGGAAAAATGTGATAGAGTGAATAAAATACCAGTTATGATGAACGGATGACCAGGAAAACGGATGTTATTCCGTTTTCCCATTTCATACTTCGAGAGGATAGGTAAATAAGAAATCGAGAGACCAGAAGGAATCGGTAAATAATTTATCGAAAGCGTAAATCATTTTCCTCGCGCAAGCACATGATGCATCGTGATGCTCGTGCACACTTTGCTGTAATGTACTCAAGACGCGTAGGTTTCTCTTTGCTCCTACACACGTAAGGCACACGCGAAAAGCAATGACATCACGATACGGAGGCAGCGATCAGCCGCGTCGGTCTGGCCACAAAGGCAAGATTTAATTTTAACTGAGTACAGCTGCCAGCAGTTTATTGAGAGCTAGCTGGGCAGAAACGGAGTACTTGCCTTTATGTTCAACAAAGCTACAGTCTGAGGGCATAAAAAGTGCCTCGTCTGGCTGACGCTGAAACGAAGATTTCATCTCGGTTCTCTGTTGACAAGTTAGTGTATAATTTTTTGCTTGCGAGTTAGCGTGTCACTCTGTTTTAATGGATTGGTGATGTCATTTTGCATTGACGATTTGTTGTGACATTTTGTGATGACGAGTTATTGTGTCATTTTGTATTGATAAGTTATTGTGTCGTTTTGGATTGACGAGTTATTGTGATGACGAGTTATTGTGTCACTTTTCATTGAAAAGTTATTGTGTCATTTTGCATTGACGAGTTATTGTGACATTTTGTGACCACGAGTTATTGTGTCATTTTGTATTGATAAGTTATTGTGTCGTTTTGGATTGAGTTATTGTGTTTTTTCTGCATTGATGACTTATTCTGACATTTTGTATTGACGGGTTAGTGTCTCATTTATAGTGTTATTTTAAGTTATTGAGTGATTGTGTCTTTTTGCGTTATCGAGTTGACCTGAAACTTTTACCATGAAATGTTTAAATATTGGATTCCTCGCACCGAGATTTTCTCTCTTGATTGTAAAATTTTTTTGAAATAAATTTAAACCAACTGAAGAGATTCCGAGACCATTCTAAATGAAATGCTCGGATAGATAAATAAATAAATAAAATAAGTAATTTGATAAATAAATATAGAAATGAATAAATAAATAAATAAAAATTGATGAATTCCCAAGCTCGATGTACTGTCCAAACTAATTTACTCACTTACAAGTGAATAGGGTAATAATTTCACCAAACGAAGATAAATTATGACCTTTCATAGTTTTAAAATGTCATATTTATTAACTTTGCTCTAAATTTAAATTATTTTAAGGCATAACAACTTTTGTTAAATTTTGCTCTGTTCTTGCGACATAAGATCTACATGCACGGTTCCAACTTGTAAATGATTTGTTAGCAGCATTTGTTAAACGACTTAACACTCTTAAGAATGCATTAGAATATCAAGGATTCTTTAATTTCTGTGCCGGAGTCGCTGAAGAAAATCCACAGATGTAAAGATCTCTTGAAAATTTATAGAGCCGTGCAGACGGTGCAGTCTCGAGTGTATAATATTTCGATTCTCAATTTGTGCTTCTCAAATTTTGTCAACAATTTGCCATCGAGAAATCAATAGCGATTTCAACTTAATTTTGGGCGTTTTTCATATTTTTCCAGAAAAATGGGCTCCTTTTGCCTCATATTTTTAAGCCGCGGGGTTTCTTCCATATTGCCTTCTGAAATGTTCATTACAATGTTAGCGATTCTATTCGTATCACGGGTGCTCAGAAGGCGCCTAAATATAAAGGGAAGGCGTTTAAACATAAAGCAAAGGCGCTTGAACATAAAGGAAAGGCGCCTAAACATAAAGGAAAGGCGCCTAAACACAAAGAAAGGCGCCTAAACATGAAAGCCCCCTAAACATAAAGAAAGGCGCCTAAACATAAAGGAAAGGCGCCTAAACACAAAGAAAGGTACCTAAACATAAAGAAAGGCGTCTAAACAGAAGGGAAAGGCGCCTAAACAAGAAGAAAAAGCGTGCGCTACCATCGATATCGGGGCTCCTTATGTAAGATGAGTGCCAATGATACATGACTTAATTATACAGCAGTCTCCAGAGCGTACGTACCACAAAGATAATGAAACGAAAGGGTGTCCATGTTTACAAGCCCCATCGCTACTATTTAATCACACAACGACAATACGTGTAAAACTGCTCACCTAATATGCCCCCCAAAAATCATATTTGGGTGTAATGGCGCACATGCATACACAATTACACATGTTACTTTTTTGTGTGTCTAATGCTATTTGTGTGTGTGCATCCACCGACAAGTGAGGTGAGAGGGTTCTGTAGTAACTCTAGGTGCCACATCATCTTCCTCCGATGACAACCGTAGAGTCTCAAAGACTGTCTAGAAGAGCGGCTTATTGCAATTGCTATAAAAGGACTAAAACTTTTTCCGAACAGAACTTTGAAGATGGATTTGTATAAGACGTGATGAAAAATTAAAGAGCAATTATGAGCATGAGAATCTTTTCACTTGACCGGTGAAAATCAATGAAATGAAGTAATTTAAGGTTAGGCATAGCGAAAATTTACAGACGTAGAAAATCGCTCATAAAGAGTTACGAAGTCGGAAACGGAAATGAGGCAACTGCTCCATAAGAGAAAGGATCTTGAAGATTATACAACCTGTCCAATACGTGAAGTTTAAGTTAAATATTCGTCTGCACCTTTTTCAGTAAGTTCTTCGTATTGAAATTGAAGACCAACAATCCCTAAATAATCACTTCATTTGTGCACTACCCGTCCACTCGGTTACTGGTTTTAAAACAGTTATTCTATGCCTTGTCCCAGTGTTACCGGAAATCTCAATCCTATTCATACGTTGGCTTCATAAGAGTGTTGAATGAAGTGTGGACGAAGTGAGAGATGCCACAACCGAGGGTGCGTGCAGGGGCGAGCATGATGCACAGGGAATAAGGACTTCATTCATAAGACGTCTACCAACGCGGCATCGAAACGATAACGGGCGACTCAATAATACAGTGCAGACATCCGGTCATGCGGCCGGAATGGGAATATGGCTCCGGCACCGAATACAGTCGACACTCGAGTTAGACGACGTCATCTTACATGAAACTTAGGGAGACAAATAAGTCCCAGTTGTTCATGACCTGGATGGTCCCAGTTGTCCCAGTTGTTCCAGTTGGATGGTCCCAGTTGTTCGACATCATATTAGTCGAATATGGATAAATTTTTATCCATTAGGTTTGCATAAGATGACGTAGATGATGTATTTTTCGAAAATCAACTGGATTTTCATTAAATGCACGAAGCTGGACTCCTTAAAACAATGAAGAGCTTAAAGTTCATGTGATATTTGGTCACACACTTAAAACTAGATAATTTATTTCTGTGAGACGTTGACATTGGTTCACTTACATAAGTTCAGGCTCAGGGATAAGTTGCCATAGTTATTTGTTCATTCCAAAATGATACGATGATAGTGTGACAACTAACGAAGTTTGATTTTTTTGCCTTCAAATAAGGTTAGGAGCGGGAGGTCTTCAGTTTCATAAAATTTCTTGAAGTTACTCTAATCTTTCATTTTCAAATAGATAAAGCTCTAAGGCGGATACGAAAATGTTATAGTGTAAAGGCTAAAGTTAATATCGAATCAATTATGACTACCAAGTTAGAGGGGAAAGAGTGTTTAATTTGCAGTCATAAATTGTGGAAGGAACGTAATCTTTCTAGGTACACAGATGTTGGTTACTCTGGAGCTGCGATCAAATCCTAGACTTCTTGTGGATTTGAAACGCTGAAAATGGCGAAGTCTTTGTGGCGCTAATGTCCTATCACGAAATGCTGGCAGGAAAAGGAATATAAGCAAAGGAGATACACCTAAAGTGTTTCTTTTGCTTTTTTAGCACTATCTATTTGTTTCGTTAATTGTCGGTGACGTCTTTTTTAGGGTTCGTTGGTCATTTCCAGCCACTCAAAGTTATAATGATTAATGCAAGCTAAAATTTCGCCTTTGTCTACATACAGTATACTTATAGGGTATGTTTTAGAGAGCGTGTGTATTATCTTGATGTTTTCGTGAAATTGAAATATGGTTTTGAGAGAAAAAGGAAATTATATATCACAACATAAATAAAACTCAGTTCTTCATAGGTCTTGAGTTACTGTCTGCCAACGCCTACTTTTAGTAACATGTTTTCAGCAAATGGCGTTCAACCTGTATGTCTCGAACAAAATATAATTTTCACTTAATTACTCTCATATTTTGCCAATATCGAACATTGTACAGCCTTGGGAACAAGACCTAATGACGATGCTGGCACAGTCCGACATGTAAGTTTTGAAATGCAGTCGCCATTTTGTTGGGTAGGAGTGCCAAGCTCAAATATGGGAGGCAGGTCAAGGAAAAACTTAGCAAGACGATACGAGAGCATCGCAGGAAATTTGCAGGCCGCTTCTCGCGTCCGGAAATTGCACCAAGCCTTCGACTTGCGGACTACGGGACGACGGATCCGCAACCGCGACCTCTCAATGCAAGACACAAACCGGAGTTCATTTTAAAGAGAATTATTGTACCATAATTACGCTCCAATGAGGGCGAAGCGAGAGCGTGTTGTTTTCAGCTGGGAAGGTGTTTTTTTTACTTGTATTAAACGTGCACTGTACGGTCGTCGAAAGACAGCTTTGGCGTATGTAAATTCAGTCTCAAATAAAGTAAAAAGTTGAAAATATTGTAAGATTATCTCTAGATATGTTGGAATGAAAACATATTGTGTGAAATAATTTGGATTTGATAAAGCCGATCATCAACTGATGCTGCATCGTCTTGTACCCATAAATCTTGCATTCACGAAAATAAATCAGTTTTGGCGGAACTCGATTTTCAAATCAACTTTTGTATTCCTCCATCATCCCTCGTATCGCATGGTTGGTGGATTACATATGGCAACATTGAAATTCAAAATTTCATTGTTGTTTAAGCTCCAGTATTGAGAGAGTTCTTTTTACCGAAATGCGTCACAATTTTGAGAGCGAAGCTAAATAACTATGTGTACATTTTAATATTTTGATTCCTCTTTCGTTTTTATACGTTGGTAATTTTTGAAAAGTTTTAACCATGTCTTGAGCGGCTGAATTTGATTTTGTTTAATCATTCTTCGATTGACTAGGTGATCATTGTTAAACTGCTAGTTGTAAACTGGTAAACACCACATATTTGATCATTAACAACAGTTTTTTTGGATCTAATTCGACCACAATTTTATCGCAATATCAGTGTCTGGAACGAAATTAACAGCGGTCATTTGATAGCCATTTAATCGTTTTCGTGTCATCGGAGTTGCCGAAGATCAACAGCGAATTGACGTGAATTAATCCCAAATGTGCGACCAGTCGTGGCTGCCAGACCGCGTCCCGGAGACACTCCTTCACATACCTCCTCTCTCTCCCACTCGTCTCTCTCTCCCTGATGTTTTTCCCTAGTGGGTATAAAATTATAGCTGAAGGTCTTACCGAGCCGGAAGCTCGAATAGCACTTTCGCCCACGTTCACCTGATCTGCAGCATGCGAGTTTGGCTGGGTATGGAAATAAGTTAAGTTGAGGGTGTGTGTCCTACGTATCAAGTGCGTGTTTGACTGGGTATGGAAATAAGTTAAGTTGAGGGTGTGTATTCTACGTATCAAGAGCGTGTTTGACTGGGTATGGAGGTAAGTTGAGGGTTTGTGTTCTATGTGTATCAGGTGCGTGTTTGACTGGGTGTGGAAATACGTTAATGGTGTGTTTTTGCGTGCATCAGAACGCAGACTGTATTCTCGTTTTCTTTTCGGATTTTTTTTGCACCCTCTGTGAGTTCAGATTTTGTGTGTGCGCTGTATATGTCAGAGTATAATAAAAGAACAATACGAAGCGTTATTGTTGTTGTTGCTGGAAAACTTCCTTCGTGTGCGTAATAATGCACACTTGCTTGGTACATAATAGTGCAAAATGGGTTCAAGTTCCCGTTTCTAAATTTCCATTCGTTTCCTATTCATTTCCTATTACAAGTTCGTTCATGCAAGACTTGACACAGATAAAGACAGGAATTTTCATAGCTCAACTAAAGATGATCTCACGGAATTTTTAAAATGCTGATGACCGATCAGTAGTCACAAACTAAATTTCCATAAACACTTTATCAAAACTAATTGAAAGCACGATTCGGAAAATGTTTTCTATTTTCAAATTTACTTACTACAAGTGACTTTAAATTTGAATTGAATATTGAACTTCAGTTTAACCCACCCCGGTCAACGTTTTAAAATCATTCTTATATTCAAATAAAGCGGAACACTCAGCATCTAAATTACAAAGTTTTGAAGGTGGAGTTAGAGTTGATTCATATTTACAGGTCGACAAGGAGGCTTCGCGAGTTTTTCTTAACAGAACACTTTGTACTTTTTTGGCATCGCTTCCCCTTTGGGTTTATATTCCAAGCGAACATTTAAAGCAAAATTTGAAAATGCTTTTCTTGAATAAATGCTAGTGCCCTCTCTTTGCTCAGAACGGCGTAGCTATTTTCGAGTATCATTCATACGGGAAAACTGTTTTTAAAGTGGTTTTAAGTACATATTTTAAACACCTTTTCTTTCTTATTTCGACTACGCCATTTCTAGGCGAAAATAACTTGAGTGATTTTCCATCAAGTCCAACAAATTGCAGTTGAGCTACATATCTTCGTAGTCATAAGGACCGCAGTTATGGCAGTCAAATTAACAGGATGCGATGAGTTGGGACGGACATGCCAAGCAAGCAAGCAAGTAAACAATAAACCGTATATTATTCCATAAATGAATTACAAAAAATATGAACTAGCAGAATGAGAAAAGAACGGAAAACTTTGGAGCTTAAGTGCACGAATTTTTTACTATTTTTTCAACATTGCGGCGAGAAACAGCATAGGTTTGGTCTCTGTGTATTTTTCTTCAAAAAATTGTATTATAAGATCGATGTGTTCTCACGTTGAAACTGAAATAGGCTTATGAAGATTGTACACATTTTCAGCTAAAGTAGTATTTTTCTGGGTAGTATTTTTCTGGGCTAAAGTAGTATTTTTCTGAGTATTTTTTATTAATTTTAAATTACAGCTTAGCATGCGCTCACATGCATGCACTTGCAAACAGTAATAAATAGATGGTGGTTTAAAAAATTTGAAATTTTCACTTCTAGTTATAGAAACATTTGAGTGAAAGATGTTAACTTATAAGTTTAATCATCTTGAAAAAATGGCAATTAAATCGATGAAACGGTGTTGAACTGCACGATAAAACAATTAAATCGATAGAACAGCGTTGAAATGCACAGTAGAACAATTAAATCGATGGAACAGCGTTGAACTGCCCACACGTGCTCACCACATCCTCCTGTCACATCCGTTCGCCGAAACCGCACGAGAACTTGAAGAGATCGCTACCGGACCTCGCTATCGCAATGCAAGACCGCGGCCATCATCGTCTTTTTTAGCAGATCTGGAGGGCGGGAAATTAAGAGCAAAATGAAGAACACAATATGAAGTTGTGATGCCATTTCATTTATTTAACTGTGCTGTGGCATTACGAAGTATGTATCATAGTATAGGATTTATTTAACCAGTTACATTTCTTTAGCTAGTAGGTAGATAATTTAATTCACTTCATTTGAAAGAATAAAATGCATTGATATTTTTCAATAACGTACTATAATTACAATCGTGGTCAAGTTTTTCCTCTTTCTCCTTTATTTGTATAGAGCGATAGCCGAAATTGCAAGCTTGAACAAGTTCTCTTTTTTGAACTCAAACCAAAAAGTTTGCATGAAATTTTCATTTTTCCTTCATTCTATAATGAAGGAAAATCTCAAGCGAGAAACTGTGTGTCACAGGAAAATCGTGTTATAGACAACGCTTAGACAGGGGAGCACCCATACAATGCTAATTATGGCGTGAAGAAAATGGCTTGTAGTGATGAGTTTACTGGTGAAACGATTTCAATTTGTTATCTGTCTTCTGTTCCCGTCGTAATTTCGCACCAAGTTTAAATATTCCAGATCTAAAGTCCGAGCTATAAGGCGCTCAGACTGCTAACTGAGAAACATCACGACGCTCCTCAATACAGCTAAAATGATTTGCATTTCAAACATTCTTAACAATTTCAAAATACGTAATGATTTGTCTACAATGAGAAAATCTCAGCTCTAAACAACTGATAAAGGTGTGATAATTTTTCTGTAACAATAAAAGCTCAGATCTAAACAGTTCTTAACGTTATAAAGATTTATCTACCATCTGTCAGAAGGAAAATTAGTTTCACCCATTCCCAGTGTTTCGTCACTCGATTCAAACATCTTTTAGTTGAATAAGTGGGATTATTTTTTTAGATAAATTAGTTGAGGTTCACATAAAATGGAGTGCAACTTTGAGATCGACTGAAGTTTGAAAATGCAAATGAACTTTGAATTTGGCCACGCTCGATTGACTCTCTCTATAATGGATTTAAATTCGTAAATTCCGATGAAAGTTTCAAATGAAACGTAAGTGATTTCACTCATTGTGCTGTTCATTGAACATCCGTTATTCAAAATAAATTATGAAAATAACTTAATTATCTAGGAGAGCATACATTGAATACAAACCTATCAATTTTAAATTCAATGCCAAATCCATGAAGTATGATAAATTATTTAAATTTTCAATTTGTTTCGACATAGGACCGCAGAGACACGGGGTAACACTAGTATTTTGTAGTTTGTCTTCTTATTCTAACCAATTCAGAATTTTTTTGTTCTAATAGCTTCAATTATTCTGTAAATGAGTGCTCAAATTTTGCACATAATTGCAGATCGAATCAAATGTCGAAATGATGTATATCAATAATTTTATTAGTTTTTTGTGATGAACAGTAACAATTTTACAAAATTGAAAAGTTAGAGAAGAAATCGACAAATTTTCAGATAATAAAAGCTCAAATTAGTTTAATTAAAAATGCAGCGAGATTTGCCGCCAGAAATCATCTATGAGTAAAGCAAAGTTGAATAGTGAAGTGCAGTGTAGTTGATAAATCAAAATGTGGGTCTGTATAGTTTGGGCGACGACTGTTGAAGCAGCCATGTACTGTACATCTGGAGCTGCTCTACCTAAAATACCGTCTGCAACTCGATGAGTTCACAAAACTTGAAACTTTACTTCCAAAATATTGGGGTCAAATGATGCAACTGGTAAATCTTAACATGCATTTGAGTAACCTGATTTATGACATGGACATTTTCTGTCCGTTAGTATGTCACACTTTGATTATATTTCAAGATTCAGTACGTGGCACAGATACGCAAGTCATCTATAGCACTGTACTTTGGACCTTTGCGTGGGAACACCAGGATACGTTTCTGAGATGGTTTCCTGTGTTAATTTCAAAACAGTTTAAATGAACGAATCGTAGCTTCACATCAAAAATACGCTCAAAGGTTTTGATTGCGCTGGACGACTGCTAATGATAATTAGTTGACACGTATGGTGTAGTAATAATGGCAACCCAAAGATATATATTGAATCTGTGCTCGTTATCTTGAAATTCATTCAAGAGACAGCTGCTATTCTATGGCAGCGGCTGTGACGTCACTGCGTAATGCAATCGCAGGATTACCCTCGGTTTTCTAGGCCGCCGGAACGTAACGTCTTCTCAAGGATTCTGTTCTCTTGCGTAACTCCGGAAGCGGACGGCAGGTGCCAAAGTGACACTCGATTGGGCGGCAGGGGTGCCAGTTGAAATTTGAAGCTGCGAATTTCTCTAAATCAAGTATGTATACACCGAACAAGTAAAAATAATAAAGGAGTTATATACAGTGATTTAGAAATTTTACACGGACACTGTAAATGAATTTTTAAAGAATTTGTAAACAGAATGTATGAAAACTCCACTAAGAATTCAGTGAGCTTAAGTTTTTGCTCCGCTGAGGTTCATCCGGAATATCCATTGCCTAATTTTCCCTGTAACCTGACAATAACTAGGTCAGTAGTTCAGCAGTTCACTAGTATTGCACTTGCTTGGTCTCCTTTTTTTTTTAAGAACGAGCAGCGACTAACTGAGCTAGGGGCATTGTAGAATAGATTAGATAAGATTAGATAACCTTTGATTAGATTATCATTTTTAGATTATTGTTATTATTAGGCGATCCAAAGATAGGAAGGAGGAAGGCACCATTCAGTAGGGAGTTGAGGGAACGAAGAATCCATGCAGAAATGGTGTAAAAACAGTAAATTTAGAAAGAATGTTAAGAAATTGCTAGAAGTAATTTAAGTTGCCAGTAATTATTACGCTAAGTTTTTGTACGATTTTATTTGTCATGACAGTAAAATTACTTGTGATGGTTAATTATACTTTATCGGAATTGCAACACGTCAGTGTTAGTTATATTCTGAAGGAACTATTGAAAAAGTGAAGTTGTGAATAGATTAAATTGTGGAAAAATGAAATTATGGATGAAGGAAATTGTGAATAAATGAAATTGTGAATAAAGAAAATTGTGAATGAATGAAACTAGGAATAAATGAAATTGCGGATAGATTTAATTGTGGATAAATGATATTGTGGATGAATGAAATTGTGGGTAGATAAAATTGTGTATGAATGGTATTGTGGATAAATGAAATTGAGAATAATTGAAATTATAAAAACATTTAACTTTGGGTAAATTAAATTGTGGCGTAATAAAATTATGGATTAATTGAAACTGTGGGTAAAAGGTATTGATTAAAGAAAGAACTTGTAGATAACAGAATTTTTGGGTATATGAAATTCTGGATAAATGAAATTAATGATAAATTAAACCGTGGATAAAGTAAATTATAGATAATCAAAATAATTGTAATTTAACTAACTGAGTCACTAATTTTCCTTATTCGGGATAAATTTCCTTCTGCCCAGAAGGATCGCAAGTGGCAATGTCTTTCTATCGGCCTCACTAATGTAATGTCAGCCTAAATCTGCGCACAAAACGGAAGAAACTTTCACAAATTGAACTGATGTGACTGACTTTCAATATTCACAAGTTCACCCAAACTTTAGTTGTAGGATTTATGTGAGAAAACGCGAGGGATATTAATTTCATCAGGTTTAAAATGAATTAGAAAAAATGAAAGAGGTTGTATGATTGGAAGAGATTTTAGTTGAGGATGAAAGGGGTTGTAGTTAAAAGAGGTTTTAACTGATATTAAAAGAGGTTGTAGTTGTACGTTTCCCTGTTGTATCACATGAGCAGAAGCATTTGATGAGGTCATGAGTTTTGCGATGACGCACTGGTAATCCTGACGACGCCTTCACTTCATGTGGATGTTCTTTGAAATGCTACCACTATCGTATCTCTGAAGAAATCCGGTGAATAGAAAGGTCATATTGCTCTACTTGTATAACCTGCAAGTCTACTTTAACACGTTGCTTGCGATACGACCCACCGTGCTCAAGTTCTTCCTGCTGCGAAACGACCCATCGATGGGTCGTTTGAAAATTTTTTAACAATCTTTTAGAATTAATGGTAAAACAAAATTAACTACGTGATTATCCATTGACACGCAGAAATAGAAAAAAATTCAGAGTTCTTTTAGCTCCAAACTTTAATACGTTGATAATTTTGTTTTTACTCCCATGAGAGGTTTTTACGGCACTTCTGGGAAAGAAAGCTGCTATTAATTTCGCCCATAATGAAACTGAGCTACAAGAACTGATGGTAAGGTAAAGTCCAGTGGAAGTTTCTTTGGGTGATGACGCGGGCATTACGTAGAACAAGTCAGAAGACGTCGTCAAACATTCGGAGCAGACATGCGCCACACATTCTGATGCGGACTGGAAGTTAGTCCGACCGAGCGAGACCGTTTGACGCTGGTGAGATCCATCGAGCTTCTGACCTCCAGAGACTATCCTGCTTGTGATGAGATAGTCCCGGGTGGTCTTGATGAGATAATCCCGGGTGGTTGTGATGAGATAATCCCGAGTGGTTGTGAAGAGACAATCCCGGGTGGTTGTGAAGAGACAATCCTGGGTGGTTGTGAAGAGACAATCCTGGGTGGTTGTGAAGAGATAATCCCGGGTGGTTGTTAAACATCTTTTACAGATCGAGACGTGTTTTCAGCTGCGTGGATAGATGGGCCATCTCTCGTAACGAAGCATGTAAGCTGTTGTATCATTAAATGTAGGCCTAGCTGGCATTAATTTTTATTCCAGGCTGAAATCTGATTGAGAAATTCTGGTGTGCGTTATTTATTTTTAAAATTTTAATATCAGAAGTAAACAATCGCATTATTTCATTGGAAATACGCTCGTATTTGCACATATATGATAAATCACATCAGATGTTTGAGATGTCTTCATCAGTCACTCGTAAAATTTTATAAACGTTTGCATGTTTTGTCAAAAGGATTTAATTTTATAGCGTAATTCCCAAGTATTTTTCCATAATATTACTTTGCGATGCTAAGTTTTTGTAGGGAAAAAACGTATAATTCTCTGGTAAAATTGTTTTGTACATTCGAATTCATGGTTTGCATTCTCTCTCCACCACTTTTGCAATTTCATTGCAATAGGTAAAAAATGAGTTACTGAGCTTTAAAAATATATGATTAACTCCTAGTTTGAGTCACATATAATATTATCTCTTTATATTCCTGTTTCTTCGACGCAATGAACTGCAGCGTGGCGTTAACCTCAACGTTGAGGAACTTGCGTCTAACATTTATAAAAGTATTCTGTTGTTTTATTAATGTTTTCCACAGAAAATACAGTTTAACAAAACACCTTATCTAAAAACGATGCTATGGATTATTTCCTCTGTTATGTCAACCCTTGAACGAGAGTCAAGTTTTGGATTCAATTGATGCAAAAGCTGGGGCCAGAGCGCGACTTGTTTGATGACTGGAATGCGTGGTGACTGAGCGAGCAAGAATGCGAGTTGGAACAACTCGAACTGGGGAGTAAAGGTGAGGGAGGGGGCGACAAAGCATGAATGGAAGGAAGAGACGAATTTGTGAATGAAGTTGTGGTGTAATAGTGTTGTAAGCCAGTGAAGTGAAAGGATAAATAGGAGTACGTTAACACTCACACGAGGACGAGTTGCAGATTCTGTTCAAAAAGTTTTGGATTGTTGGATGGGACCATTGTACTAAACTTAAAAAACCTACTACTACGGTAACGTTTGTGATAAATTAATTCCTTGAATTGTTTAAATTGTTTACAAGATGTACTGTACGAAACAGTAACATCTTCATTATTTCATACCATGAAGTGGTTTGAAAAGAACCACTAAACTCTCTCAGATATTGGGCAACATTACAAGTACATTTGTTCAGTAGAGGTAAAATAACCAGAGTTGCAGATGTCTGAGGAACAATGCAAGATCAGAGTGATGCAATAGGGCAACAGTTGATACTGTATCCTGCATTCAGTAGAAGTGACTGCATCACACCACTAAAAGATTACAGTTTGCAATTTTATTATACGTAAACATTATCGCGAACAACGAAGGTGTATGTGTGCTAAATTTTTCATTAAAAACTGTCGCTTGAGTGTTGTAGAAAGACAGCTTTCGAATGAGAGCTATTTCAAAAGAACTATTACTTTTTGAATACCGAATGAGAGCTATTTCCAAATGAGGGCTATTTTTGAATGAGAGCTATTTCATAATGAGATCTATTGCAAACGAACTATATCTGTTTAAATACCGAATGTGAGTCATTGAATGAAAGCTGTTGCGTGTGAAACATCAGATGAGACCTGCTCAATCGGAGTTGTTAACTGAAATTACTGAATCAGATCTACAAATCGAGATCTATTGAATCGTAACTATTAGTGAAGAACTACTACATTGAAAATTCAAATTGAGAACTTATGATTCGTAACTGTTAACGGAGAGGCAGTGGTTCAGAACTACTAACTGAGATCTGCCGAATCCCAAATATAAGCATGCAGACAGCAACTGAATCAGAAACACTAACTGAGAAAAACCTAATCGGAATGATTATCTGAGGAGATATGGAAGAAAACTACTGACTGAGAAATGGCGAGTTAGATCTACTAACTGAGAACTACTAACGCAGAATAACAACCAATTGAAACTGCCCATAAGATCTATTCAAAGAGAAGCCCTGAATCAAACTACTAACAGGGAACTGCTGAATTAGATCTGCTAAAAGAGAACAATTAATTCAGAACAACAACCAACCTAAACTAATGAATTAGATCTCTGAAAAGAGAAGCCCTGAATCAAATCGAATCACTGGGAACTACCGAATCGGCACAAATGATCGGCAGTTCTTAGTAAATTCGTGCTCGGCAGAACAGTGCGCCCACACAGCCTGTGTGACTGATAGGACACTCCCTTGCCTGCCTCACGCGTTTTCCTCGATCTATTTTTAGACCAGTCAGCTGAGCGCGGTGTTTTTTTTTTCTAGAGGCCAATGTTGCAACATCAAAAACTGGAACAGACAAAACTTGAAGGACTGTTTGTGAGTGGAAATATGATTTTTTCTTAGATTACTGAACGGTGAGTCATGATTAAATTTTTTTTTTAATATTTGTGTAAAATTGTATTCAAGCTGTGACTGAAAAACTTTTGAAGTGGAAGGATTTGAAGCACGACGTACGTGCACAAAATATGAGTGTAAATGTAACCCTGTAATGTCAGGTGACGTATTTGGATGTGATTATTCTGGGCATCAGCATTATAATCTCATTAGTGATGCCTCAGGTGAGATGCAGTGCGAGTATTCTAGGCATCAGCGTTGTTATCGCACCAGTGATGCCTCAGGTGATGTGCAGCGGGAAGCGGGAGTATTCTGGGCATCAGCGTTGTTATCGCACCAGTGATGCCTCAGGTGATGTGCAGTTCACACCAACAGCTATATGCAAATTACTAGAAAATATGGTTTTATGCTAATTTTGGTGCCAAAAATCTCGTCAATTTTGTGATTACCTCATTTGGGATCTTCAAGAATATCCTAAAAATTTCAGTTCCTTTAAGGATTGCAGATCGAAGTAAGCTCTTTTAGAACGAGCTTACAATCGTTATTATTTGAAGAAAAAATAAATTTCTAAGAATGAAAAGCAAGCTACTTTAGCAGGACATTTCTATATCTGAAAGGCTTTTGATAAAATTAGAGTTAAAGCTTTCTCTTTTTTCAGATTTTCATTTGCTATTGTATTGATATTTTTCAAGTTCTTCAAAAGTTCTTCTTTACCTTTTAATGAGTAACTTGTTCTATCTATTCGAAATTCCCTTTGATTTTATTCACGTGTTGTGCTAATGAAGGGCCCTGTTTACAAGTCTTGTTTTACCTTTGGAGTTCAGTTCCTACTTTTTCAACGAGCTTTAGTCTAATTTTTGAAAGGTCTTATTTTGCCATGAAAATAATTTTGTTCCAATTTTCAAAAGGACATGTCCATTTTTTTTAAACAAGTATGATTTACTGACATGGTTGGAAATGTGCTCCAAAATTTATTTGAGGTCATTTAGGATATTCCTTTAACATCAACATTTTTTTACTCATGTTACCGTTATCATAACCACCATCATTAGACTTACTCTGGCATCAGGTAGTGACTGCCATCAGAATGAGGAAGGAGCTGCCACTCGGCAGTGAACTCCAAAGAACACACTAGGGCACAAATTTCACAAAGAATATAACATATAAGAGTGGTTTATGATAATGGATTTTGAAATTCTCTGTAACATAAAATGATATTAGAGTCCACAACAACAGCCGATATCTGAGCATCGTGACATTGAACTCAGCTCGGACGCATTGACCTTGAGAAACGCAGCGGTCTTTATTAATAGTCGAGTGGAAGACAAATTTATTTATTCTTAACAATTCCGGAGTCAGTATTGGCACGTTCAGGCTAGAATTGTTTGCTGTGTGAGTTACCAATGTTTTCAACCCATTTGTCGGGAGTTCAGGAGAGCTTTACTGAATTAATTCAACGAGTAGTCCGTGAGTCACGCCGAGGCTCCAGGGTGCAATTGAGAACAATGAAACTTTTGTGAAGATCGATAGGTGCAAGCTGAGGATTATACAGTAATACTACACAATATTACATATGTTATTGCTACACCATGTTACTACACCTTTTTAGCTTCAAATTAAAATATGTGAAGTTCAATTTAAAATTTGTAAAGTTCAATTT
>JACJUY010001114.1:4489-33813 GCA_014220935.1 Platorchestia sp. MABIK
GCAGTGCTGGTGCGGCCAGTGCTGCCTCTCTCGCATCCTAGTGACTAAGGGTGTTGTTTGTGGCCTGCTGTCGGCTACCCTCCCATAGGGAGGAGAGGCCTGGTATATGTATGTATGTATGTAGAACTGACGCATGATGTTCTATCATTGTAAAAAATCCATATCCATATCCTCTATAGACAACAGATTATTTCCTGTCTTGTAGCGTGACTGTGTTAAACTATGACTTAGTGCACAGGTAGAGCTCTGAGTACCGATGTTATTTTCATGTATTTAAATTTATAAAGTTAAAAATTTATTTTTTACTTAACAGTAAATTTTCTGAATCTTTTTAACACGGAAAATGTTTTCGTCATCAAGCGACTTTCGTTCATGGCTCTCGATGGATTTTGTTTCATTGAAAGTAAATGTCCACAAAAATAAAATCGACTTCATAGTTGGTTTTTGAAAGAATGGTTTGATGCTATTATTGCAACAAATTTTTCATTTTTTGTTCTATAATGATGTGAAGAAAGTAATGTTTGTAAATTGCAAATGGACAGGCTGTCAAACATGAACTTGAGCAAGCTGAAATAATCAAAGATCTGGACATAATAATCAAAGATCTGGACAGCTCTGTCGAATTTAGTGGCAGAGATGAAAAGATCCAAAGGGATAATTTTGGTTGTTTATTTGGTGTTCTCTTACCTGAATTTAGCGGTTATATGTTAGTGTAATTTTTATTCTCAGGTTCATGACGAAAAAAATGAACGATTTTTAATGAAAATGAACTGGGTTAATTTTTTTAGGAATCTCGTTTCTTGGACAAAATGAAAATCAACGTAACTTAAAAGACTATTTTTCAAGCATTTAGGATAAAGGGAAAAAATTACCTTCTATGCTCTGAAATACAATCTGAATATTAGGTTCCTTGGGTCCATTTTTTGAACACTCGAACAATAAAACATTTTCAAAAAAGGTAAAAACAAGGCAAAGTTAGACGTAGGAAATTATAATAAACAATTCAGAGTGTCAAGGCCGAGTCACATCCGCATAAAGGCGTTGGTTTGCAAATGAACATGGACTCTCAAAAAATTTTTAATTAAATAATAAGAATTCTAAAATAAAAATTAGGGATTGAATTCAAAACAGTAAAATTTGTGTTCATGCATGATCCTTATTAAATCAGTATTCCATGATTACCGCTATGGGTAGTTAGAGAATAATATTACCACATAGTGACAGAGGAGGCCTTGTGCTCACATGCTAATATTTCACCTCAATACCGGTAATGGGAACCCAAAGTGGCCCACGTAGCACTGCTCGCAGCAGTTGTACCCTCGTATGTTGATATACGTCGTTATGTATGTTGAATATGTAGGGGTGACCGCTCATACCACGCTTGGACTTGACACAATGTCACTGATATTATTTCCAAGAAATCGTTTTTCGTCACATGAAAGAGTGAGGTTACCGAACGCATTCAATTTGTTCATCGGTGAATAGCTACATATTTCTATTCATTCACTTCATAACGTTTATAGGTGAATAGTTACGTATTTCTATTCATTCACTTCATAACGTTCATAGGTGAATAGTTACGTATTTCTATTCATTCACTTCATAACGTTTATAGGTGAATAGTTACTTATTTCCATTCATTCACTTCATAACGTTTATAGGTGAATAGTTACGTATTTCTATTCATTCACTTCAAAACGTTTATAGGTGAATAGTGACGTATTTCTATTCATTCACTTCATAACGTTTATAGGTGAATAGTTACGTATTTCTATTCATTCACTTCAACACGTTTATAGGTGAATAGTAATGTATTTCTATTCATCCACTTCAATACGTTTATAGGTGAATAGTTACGTATTTTAGGATTATTTTTCTGAGTGTTTTCAGCACAAAATGACAATGAGCGCACTTGATTAATTACTTTCAACTCTTTCAACAGTCACCAAGACAAAGTTGAATATTATTAGACCATTAAATTTAATTCATTTACCCGTTAGGCAAGAGCGTCCGAACACTTTTTTAATGGACACTGTGTAATACTTGTTGGAAAAGGAAATAGTCTCCGTTTAATGAATAAAATGCAATTGGTTGTATCCACTATAGAGATTTTACATTCAATTTTGCTCTACGTTATTGCTGAAAATAGGGTGTGGTGGACGGTGACAACAAAGTACACAAATAAAGTCTTCTAAGTCATGCGAATGTTTAGGCATAGATGCTATTAATTGACTAAAAATCTAACACGCGGGGTGAAAGCGAGAACCAAGGCTAAATGAAAAATTTTTTCCAAGCCAACGTTTAGAAAAATATTCTTGTCCATCATCGGTTTTGTATTAAAAATACTAGAATTCAAAATAAAAACTCCCGGAAGAAGCAACAAAAACTATGAAATTTTATCAAACAAAATTCCTAAAACCCTGAGCACAGTAGCTCCTCTTACATCATTCATGCATTCACATGCCCTATGAATGAATCTTTCACGCCACTGTAGAGTTTGTGCTAGAATTAAGGAGCAATGTTCACTTTCAATTCAGTTCGGTCGTCATTCAAATGTGGTGAGTGGATAACAATATGCAGCGATTTCAAAATGCAGAGGTCAAGTTTACCATTATTAATACGAAGCGTAGTGAAAAAGGAAATTTTGAAAGTTTCGAACAATGGTCTCTCATAGCTAGCTGAGATGGGATGCATGTGGAAAATAACATAGTGTTGACAGTTGCGTTTGAGTTGTATTTGTCCTCCCAACATACGATTCCAGGCAGCAATCGCACTCGCAAAGTTACACACAACCTCTACACAGACACTCATCCGGTTGTTCCTTCCACCCGTAAAATTAAATAATCTTAAAATTATTCCTTCAACAAACGTGCGCGTATAGATACAGCAGTAAAGTTAGTGTGAATCACGGACAACATTTCTTCCTTCATTTTTGTGTAGAAGTAGCTCATAAAACAGCTGCTCTGCAAAAAATTTTGCGTCTGCGATAGTTACATTTCGATTGATTTAGTACCGTTCACATGTATGTACATGTTTCAGGAGTAAATTTTGAAGATTGTCTCATTTTTTCATGAGAACAAACGATAGGATTAGTTCAAGGGTAGCGGTTGTGCGTATATTTACCAGTGGGATTGCTGCCTGCAATCGGATGTTGGGAGTACCACTTTTAAACAACTTATCATATTCGCAGTCAAGCCTCTGGTATTTTTCACAGAGCCGGCCATCTACGTGCTTCCTTCATCTCAGTCAGCTATACAAGATCATTTCAATAGGGCAGATCGCCCTTATAAGGCTTCCTATTTTTATGCACTTCGTGATAATAATGACGCACTTGGTCTCAATAGTTGGGAATCCCTACACACTTGTGCCACGAAGCTTACTTTATATGAGGATCCATTTTCACTGAAACTAAACATTGTCGCTACATTTTAGTTCAAACTCTGAAATAATGTCAATGAGTTACTTAGCGTGTATGTGAATGCATGGTTGATGAATGAGAGTTTACTGGGTGTGAGGTGTTAGTTGTTTTGATTCGGAAAGTTTTACAGTTTGTACAGTTTTTATAACATTTTTTTTGACGGTTTTTCTGTTACAGCACTAATAATGATGGAATAAGAATATAAAAAGCAAAGCGAAAATTGCTGCACGTAAAGTCATTTTAATAATCAATTTTTAATAATCAAATAAAACTGAACGTTTCGGACCAACAGTCTATCTTCAGCAAAATCTCTGTAAAACAAAACCAAAAGAGGAAGAATTTATTCACAAATGAATTATTGATAAAAAATTTAAAATTTGAAAAATCACGATAAACAATGATAAAAACATTAAAAGGTAAAGGAAAAACTGAACTAAGTGTTGACAACTTGAAGCGATAAAGTGCTTTGGATGTCATTCAGAGTAGTTTTCATTTTGTAAATATGCAAAGATTCGAGAACGCGCTGATCTTTTCTGTAAGAGGTACCGGCCAAGATTGTAAAGTCGTTTAGGGAGACCGGAACATAGCACTCTTCAGCGTGAGATCTAACAGAGGACAGTGGGGGGCCCAAGAGGAAGACCAGTTCTGCAACTACGCCCAGCATGCTCGGAAACTCTAGTCATCAGGTTACAGCATGTAGAACCAACGCACCGCGATTCACAACGTAAACAACTGTATTGGTACACCAGAGACGAGCACAGTGAGGATGGCAGTTGGTCTTTGGAACGGAATAGAGAACCAATTGTAAAATTATTCTCTAGAATCATTTGTACTTTGAGTTGCGAAAAAAACTTATTAATAAGGAATTTAACATCTTCGCTTAGTTTCAATGGCTGATGGCAAAAATACGCAACTTCACAAAGAAAGCTTGTTGAGCACAAGACTGAACAGATTGAGAGTTATCTAAATTTTTGATGACTAAAATTCTGAGCACTCTGGGCAAAGTTGCAGAACTGGTCTTCCTCTTGGGTCCCCCCTCATTGTCCTCTGTTAGATCTCATGCAGAAGAGTGCAATGTTCCGGTCTCCCTAAACGACTTCACAATCTTGGCCGGTGCCTCTTACAGAACAGATCTGCGCATTCTCGAATCTTAGCAAATATACAAAATGAAACCTACTCTGAATGCCACCCAAAGTGCTTTTCTGCTTCAAGTTGCTAACACTTGGTTCAGTTTTTCCTTTACCTTTTATTTATTACCGTTGTTTTTTGTGTTTTTTCAAAGATTAAACTTTTTATAAATACTTCATTAGTGTATTAATTCTTCCTTTCTTGGTATTGTTTTACAAAGATTTTGCTGAAAATAGACTGTTAGTCCAAACGTTCAGTTTTATTTGATAATTTTTCATAAAAATGACTTTACATGGAGCGAATTTCGCCTTGCCTTTTATTCTTAAGTTTAGAAACAGCAATGCAGGAGTTATTTTTAAATAAGAGCATGTTCCAAAACATTTGCCTGTTCTTTTTATCCTTGGTTCTTATTTTATTCTGGTCGAATGTTTGCTTAAAATTCCTTTCCAACTAAGGTAAAGCTTACAAAGCCTATCCCCTCCGACTGCCTCAGGTTATTTAAAATTCTATCTCTGGTTCACTCGTTTGTCTATTGCAACCGATGACGTTAGACGCATGGAATTCCATTTTGTATTTACTAAGAAAATTCAAATTAGAGAATTAGGGGAAGAACACACGTAACAATTATTTGGCTATCAGGGATTTAATAATAAGCAGAAGTAATATTTTCTCATTTCCAACTGTTGGTTGGCGAATTCCGTGAAAAAAATATAGCGTTATGCAATCACTCAAGCGACAGATCGTAGCTTATGCAGACGGGATGAAAGCTCCAGGATTTTGGGTCATGTAATTTCTATCGGAGCTTTGAGCCATTCCATAATCTTGTGCTATGCAAACAAACTCGTTGGTGTCTAGGTTTCGATAAAAGGTTGCAGGACAAAGAGACCGCCTTCCTGTGTCAAGCGATTACTTTACCAGGATTTCATAATTTCTACTCTTTTGCGTGTATTAAGACCGATAAATGATACGAACTGAAACAAAACTCTGACCCTTTCACATACGACAGAATGGACATTTGTGGCCATGTCCGTTAATGAAGACGTGATCCATGTCAGAAGTGTTTCAGATGTACGAAAGAAAATTTTTCATTCGAAATTATGAACTGATACTTCTGCTGGTTTCTTCGAAATTAATTCCAAGAATAAATGTTAAAAGACATGAAAAAAAAGTTATTTCTAATTAGACGTTGAATTATTGTTCTTCCTTTCTGTGCTTTCGTATATAATAAAAGAGATGTGTATTCACATTAGTGTTTTTTATTTGCAGTGATCATAATCATAAGCCCTCTTTTAGTTTACAATCCTTATAAATTATTTTTAGCCTCTACTATACGCAAAAATACTCATAAGTTTTTCTTATTCTAGAAAAAAAATTCAAATTTTTTGGCTAAACTGATAAGATGCGGCTTCAAAAGAGCGTTTTCTTCGATGGTTTTGAAATTACATAAAAGTGTAAAACCCGGAACTTTCAAAATAATCAGTCATGCTGATTTTTCCCAGTTTATCTCGTGACACCTTTTCACTTGAAAAGGTAGCTTGTGTAGCTTACACATCAAAGGTAAGCATGAATTGAAGCATGAATTGATATATTTCATGCTTCTGACCGTGAAAATTTCATTCGATACTGGTGACGCATGTCGAAAGTATATTCTTTATATGCAGATTCGATTTTCACTTAATCAGTTCTAAAAAACTGATTATACGATAGAATGCTTGAGTTTGTACTGATGTAAAGTATTGAAAATATTTGCAATTCCATGTTTTAACCACTCGCGAGTGTTGTTTTTCGTAATATTTCTTTTGTATTGGGAAAGAAAACTTAAGAAGCAATAATTAACGGCCAAAACTATAACGGATATCCACCAATTTCACCCTCATATTTTCATCGACAGAATTTATTTATAAATAACTTTGAATGTTTATAGTTTGCCTTTGTGTCTGATTCTCGATCTTTGAGTACTTTAAAAAAAGTTAGAAAGTTCTCCACGGTGATTACAAAAGGAATATTTTTCCCGTTTAAAAAATATATATTAAAGTTTCGAAGAGCGCATGCAGATTTTTTTAAAAATGAATTTCGATGCAGACGAAGTTGTACAAGAAGACTGGAAAATGTGTGTTCTATAAAAGAAGTGAAATTTTAAAAAGCTTTTCGAAATTTTATTTCTTATTGGCCTTAGTTTATTGAACTAGTAAATACATGGTAACAAGACTTAGTTATGCCATTTTCCCGATGAACTTCGCAGGAAAACCAAGGGAGGGAAAAGTTTGAAGCCTTTGCATAAATTCATACGTAATCAACAACAACACTATCACGTGTGAGTACAAAACTTTGAGTGACGGGTAAACAACTCGAAACAAGTTTCCTTACGAGACAAAGTTCCTTCAAAAAATCTCTCGTTTATGCAAAATGATTAAAAAAGTTCTCTCGCGAACGTGAAAAGAGCGAAGACAATTTTGAAGCATTTTTTCGAGAAGACAAGTTTGCGCGAAAGAACTGGCTCGATGATCTCTGGGAAACTCGTTAGCAACGTTGCAGCCAGATGTCAAGCAAACAAAAACAGGCTTTTTGTCGAGATCGTCAGCGAACAAACTCATACGAGTTTCATCAAGACAGAAGTTGTAACTGGGTCTGGTCGAGTGAGGTCGGTGCGGCGTGCAGGGCTTTAGTCGATCTGAATCTACTGTACGAATGAAGAAACGTGCGGAGTGTGATCTAAATTGCTCTGTGGGATGAAAGAAGGTCCAAATTATAATTTTGAGAACTTTCTGAAAATGAAGGAAAATACGAAATGTGCAGTAAATTGCTTTGCGGGAATGAAGAAACCAAAATCTAATCTTAATAACTTTTTGAAAGTGAAGGAAAATACGAAATGTTCTGTAAATTGCGCTGTTGCAATGAAGAAATGAGCAAATTGGGATATTAATTGCTTATTAGAAATAGTGAAATGCGAAATGTGATTTTTCACATTTTAAAAATGAAAAAAATATCCGGAATGTGATCTGGAAAATGCTTAGGAATGAAGAAACGAAAGAAATGAGATTTTTGTAAAGTGGGGAACGGGTATGAAGAAATATGCGATACCTGACGGGATGAAACGCTTAAAATATGCGAAATTTGACGGGATGAAACGCTTAAAATATGCGATATTTGACGGGATGAAACGCTTAAAATATGATTTAAATTGCGATGTTAGAGCGAAGAAACGCTCGAAAATGAGGTCCAAATTGCGAAAGGGGATTGAAAAAATTATTTCACACAAATTTAAATAATAGTTGTTATAAATGAACAGAAGTGGGAACTTACAAAAGTAGGTGAAAATGACATACATGGTAATGTTGTTTAAATTAAGGAATGTCATTAGCGACGAACCCTGATTGT
The DNA here is from genome assembly GCA_014220935.1 of Platorchestia sp. MABIK. NCBI lineage: Eukaryota > Metazoa > Arthropoda > Malacostraca > Amphipoda > Talitridae > Platorchestia > Platorchestia sp. MABIK. The sequence continues at coordinate 12,414 of JACJUY010001114.1, forward strand.
CTCTAATTTTTCAAGGGTGAAGATAAAATTGAATTTTACATGATTAAGTGAATAAAATCCCACAAATATTGCTGCTACGGACAAACTCACTCTAACCTTGGATTTAATTCATTTGTATTGTAATAAATTGTTCGAATTCCCTTATTTTTTGAATTGCAACAGAATTTTCACCTATGTGATGATTATCTACAAACTCGAATAATTGCGCTCTACGCTACACTCTGATATTTTGATTTTCCCTGGGAAAGCAACCATCAAATAAAACAGAGGTACAGAGTAGTAGACAAAATCGTTTACTCACAAAGATTCTGCTGCTTTGATTTAATCATAAATACGCCAACATACAGGAAACTTTATCAGATATAGATTGATCCCAGACAAAAGTATACACGGATGCTACGGGTTGATTTCTAACTTTGAGTATAAAAAATCCTTCTCAATAAAGACACTGGTTCTATTTTTATCCTCTAAACTGATCGTAGAATAATAGTTATCACATTTGTAAAAATGAATGCATTCAAACAAATCCTTCAATCCTTCGTCTACTATAGGTTCATTTACTTTTAAATATAAAGAATATGGCACTACCACCAACTTGCTAAGGTCCAGTGTACCACAGAAAATTAGTGTGTAGGCACTTCGAAAGACTGAAAAAATTAAAGATGTGCCAATGAAAACTCAAACAGAGTTAAAAAGTGGTGGTGAAATCCTGCTTTGTCTCTCCAGTACACAATTTCTTCCAGATTCATATCTCCGGTATATGTATTGCTAAATGAGAGAACCATTGCGGGAGAACTACACAGGAGCAACACGAAAAGTTGTGAACCTCGAAAACTTCCTCGCTAAAGAGAAACCCTTCAGCAAGTCATTTAAAATATGAAAAATGAAATTTAGACAAAGGAAATATGTTTTTGAAAACGAAAATATGAAAATCTAAAAACATTTTACATGTATAATGGGAAGCTAAACGATTGAGAGACAGTTTGGCAAAATTTTTCGCAGAGTGAAAAAAGTTAGCACTTTCACGATGTTAATGTAGGCATGAACTATCATTTTTACAGGCTCTTGCAATCGTTTAATATTGATTTTGAGAGATACAGGTTTATGTAGAAGTCTTCTATTTCCAATTCTGACGCAGAGAATTTCACTCATGGAGGCCTTCCAGGTGCCATCATTATTAGGAACTTTCACTCTCTGGTTGTTTTTTAAAATAACTCATAGTAAAATTCAACTCTGAAGTATTATTTATCCGAAAAAAAACATGAGGTTATCACTTTTTAAATGGGTCCTTGTAGGCTTCTTGCAAAAGGTAAAGCAAAATTCAGCCTGGGATATTGCGGTATTTATTTAAGAGACTACCGCATTTGCGCATAACTTCGTACTCAATTCTTTCAGCTGTAATTCAATTATTTTTCTTATCTTTAATCTCAAACATTCATGCTCTCGAACTGTATTGTATTGTATTGTTACAATCTCGATGTATTTGAACAACACGCTCCAACAAAATTTTGTTATTCTTTACCCCTCAACACTACGTTCGTTTGATTACTGGTGAAAATGTCTAGCCTTGCCAACAGCCAGGTTAACGCTTTATTGTGTTGCTCTGAACTGATTTATAACAAACTGAAACGTACAGAAGAGGGAACACCGAAACGTTTTGAAATAGTGCTCTAATAGTTTTTGAACTGGCAAAGGTTAATAATCTCCTGCCTTGAAAGGTTAATAATCTCGTGGGCTTCTAGGCCATTAACGTGAGAATTTCAAATGACTCTTCTCGCAATAACATTCTTTGAAAATTCCATAAAATCTTTCGGATGAAAATTCTATAATGCTTCGTACAAAAAACAAATACGCATTCAAATGTATCATGAAAAATTGCTATGAGATTAGTTTGATTTGTATGAAATGCAGAATTTTTAAGTTAAATTTCTGAAACGGACATGGCGATTTACGTGCTAAGTCGATTATTAAAAATATTTGAGATATGTAGGAATTTGAAAGAAATTAGTTAACGAGATAGTTTATTAACAAAAACCAATTTCAACGACCAAGTTTCAATGAGCAAAATATAGAAACGACAAACTTCGTTACCATTGTAAAAAGAAATAGTAAACTTTTAAATTTGACCTAGAAGCCTTCATACAGTGAAGGCGACACCTCAAAAAGCGTACATTTTGTTAAAATATACTGTGGTAGGGATTCCGAAGGTAACTTAATTTAAAAAAATAAATGCTAAAATTCTGTAGATGGATAATATTTACGGCAAAAAGGTATATCCTCTCAGAAACAATAAGTAATGAGTTAACATTTCAGTTACACATGTTAAGAGCGGTTCAGTACGCATGAAATCTAGTAAGGAAATTTTTGCTCCAGTACGCGAACAATGACGGAGTGGAGCAGCTTCTCCGGCAGGTGAGCGATGACTCTGCGGAGGAGCTCCGAGAGCCGACCCAAGCTGCCCAGCGCTGTCAGTTTCAGCGGATGCGGTGCATCTAAAGCGTTCAGGGCTCAAGTCGCATCGATAATGTTTGCGAGTTAACTATGTCCTCGTCTAGGGCCCGGGAGCGATGATAATGAGGGACTACTAGTTAACTACATCCTCGTCTAGGGCCCAGGGGCGATGATAATGAGGGACTACTAGTTAACTATATCCTCGTCTAGGGCCCAGGGGCGATGATAATGAGGGACTACTAGTTAACTACATCCTCGTCTAGGGCCAAGGGGCGATGATAATGAGGGACTACTAGTAAACTACATCCTCGTCTAGGGCCCAGGGGCGATGATAATGCGGGACTACTAGTTAACTATATCCTCGTCTAGGGCCCAGGGGCGATGATAATGAGGGACTACTAGTTAACTACATCCTCGTCTAGGTCCCAGGGGCGATGATAATGAGGGACTACTAGTTAACTATATCCTCGTCTAGGGAAATTAATTTTTCAAACAAAGGGAAACGGCCAATTGGTTCGGTTATGATGAAATAAACCAGAATTTCGGTCTAGTTTCAAGCTCTCTTCTGGTCCCTAGGCTTTCTCGTGCAGTCACGAGAAAACTTGGCGTAGCATAAACAGGCGTGACCGCAGAAGAGACTAGACCATCATCCAACGAACAAGGAAAGAAAAAAAAAAGAACCAGTTAAGAACTTTTCACAAAAGTTATGGTTAAATCTACTTCTGCGGCAAATGTGAAACGAGAAATGACATAACACAAGGTTCAAGGCCCACCCAAAGTTTCAAGTTCACTCGGTGCAAAGTCGACTGATAAGCAGAGCAAAGATAATCTGTTATGACTTCATGTTAAAAGTAATAGCTGTAAAACAAAATTTGAGCAGTTAAAACGTTTCCTGCGAAGGGACCCCACCGGCGGTCACTGAGGGCATTTTCATAATGCCGCTGATCTACCTGCAGTCACTATCTCTATTTTTATAAATACTTAATGATAGCTAAATGAAAGCACGATCTAGTTAATGTTTGCTATTTTCAAAATCCCTTACTACAATTGACTTTAAATTTTAATTGAAAATTGAACTTCAGTTTAACTCATCTCAGAAAACGTGGTAAAAGCAATAGAAGTACTTATAGGGCGATTCTTAGGGAATCTTATTCTCAGAATAAGTAGTAGAACCAACGTTATAGAGAACATTTATTATAGCAAACGTTTCGGAATAAAAATCATTCCATCATCAGTGCTGGAAGAAATAAAAAGTAATTACCAGTCATGAATAAGACGAATAAGGTCTGAATAGAAATTACAAGCAAAAACGCAAAAAAAATTAAAAATAAATCCTTACCTAACGATTAAAGTATCTCACATAAGCGTATAGGTAATATACACAGTACATATAGGCGTACACAACCACACATACAAAACACATTCATACACCTACACATATATATACACACACACATGCACACACACACACACACACACATACACACACTAAGCATGCCGCAAGTTAGGAAGTAGGGGCCACAAATAATTTTGTCGCGCTGAAATCGTTATTTAGTGAAGGTTTATTTGTGAAAATATAAAGAGATTCTAGAATACGGAGGTCTTGTTCATTAAAGGCCTTGCATAGGATAGAAAAATTTTACATTTTGAAAGGGTGATTGGAACTATTGCAATGGTTTCTAATGGCGGACTGAGAGGGACAAGCAAATGGGCGGCCAGTAATATGAGAAAATCCTGAATGTTGGCTGTGACGGATAAATAGTTGGAGGGTAGTACTTCCAACGTACGATTGCTGCTACGAATAATTGCTGCTACGAATAATTATCCAAAATATCTTATTAATCAAATAGTCAGAAAATTCCTCGATAATAAATTTTCCCCCCCTCCTGTAACCCTGACCGTACCGAAACAGAAAATATTTATTGGCCTTCCATTCCTAGGTTACCTGAACAGTGAATTCCAAAGAAAGTTTCTAGTCCTCGTGCGAACGTTCTTTTCGGCGGTTGACGTTCATGTGTATAATAAGAATACTTTTGAGATATCGTCTTTTTTTAACAGGAAAGAGCGACAGGATGAGTGCCTGGAAAATTGCTGTGTATATGTGTATGTTTGTGATTGATGCCAGCAATCGTACGTTGGAAGCACAACCCTCCAACTATTTATCCGTCACAGCCAACATTCAGGATTTTCTCATATTACTGGCCGCCCATTTGCTTGTCCTTCTCAGTCCGCCATTAGAAACCATTGCAATAGTTCCAATCACCCTTTCAAAATGTAAAATTTTTCTATCCTATGCAAGGCCTTTAATGAACAAGACCTCCGTATTCTAGAATCTCTTCATATTTTCACAAATAAACCTTCACTAAATAACGATTTCAGCGCGACAAAATTATTTGTGGCCCCTACTTCCTAACTTGCGGCATGCTTAGTATGTGTATGTTGTGTGTGTGTGTATGCATGTGTGTGTATAAATACGTGTAGGTGTATGAGTGTGTTTTGTATGTATGGTTGTGTACGCCTGTATGTACTGTGTATATTACCTATACGCTTATGTGTGATACTTTAATCGTTAGGTAAGGATTTATTTTAAATTTTTTTTTTTCGCTTTTGCTTGTTATTTCTATTCAGACCTTATTCGTTTTATTCATGACTGGTAATTACTTTTTATTTCTTCCAGCACTGATGATGGAATGATTTTTATTCCGAAACGTTTGCTTGCTATAATAAATGTTCTCTATAACGTTGGTTCTACCATTTATTCTGAAAGTAATAGAAGTAAAACAAGAGTTGAGGAACAGTTATAAGAGTTCAGGAGCTTCCCTCAGGGAGACGCTTGATTGCTGTGATAAAGCTGACAATAGAGTAGATACTTCTCGCCAAGGAAAAGTGGCAGCATGGAGCCATGATGTGAGAAATGGTTTAATAAGCAAGTCAAAAAGAAAATCCCACTCGTACAAAACAATAAATTAAAAGCAAAATGGGCTGAAGAGTTTGTCTGTGAACAAAAATTAGACCGCGGACCCTTGAACGCGGGATCCCAGCCATGGTACACTCAGCACTGCCACCCGTTGCTGGAGGTGGTTTGGGGTGCTGGTCATTCTTTCTATCTCTGGTAGGTGCAGAACTCAACTATCAACATGCAACACTGGGACCTGATTAACAAATGTTTACTTCGTCGTAGTGGTGCAGCCGGCAGCAAAAGTTCAGCTGTTGACTGGGCGACCTCACCCAGTGGTTATCCTGGCAAAAATCTCCTCTGTCGAGCCTTTTCAAAAAAATGTAAACATACAGCATAAGGAAACTTTACAGAACTGCTGTGAGTATTGTTGGCTATAGCCAAGAAAAACATCAAATTTGCAATGTACAAGCAACGTGAAGGGTTGCTAAGTTGACAGGTGAACTTTTTCATCCGGGTATGTCTCTAAGACAACGTACCTCTAAAGCAACGTACGTCTAAAACGACGTAAAATGTTTGAAAATCTGGCCCCCCTGGTCGTCACCTCTTGAACTTCGGATCAAGCAGCAGTCAACACAAACTCTACTAGTTTTAACATCGCAGGTTTTATTGATTTGCATTTGACAGGTTAAATTCTGTAGAATGATTTCACTCTGAATCTTTCCTCTAAAAAACGAAGTTTTGTATTTTTGTATACCCAATGGATTGGACAAAATGAATACAAATATTCATGGGTGTACGAATAATTAATCTTAACAGTTTAACATGGCTTTTATAATATTCATTATAAAACATTCAGACACTTTGAATGTGATATAAATCCTCAACATGATCTAAATTACCTTGAGTGTTGCATTAAAATGTTCAGGGATCTCCGTGTATCTGTGCTCAAAGTCATTCATTTTTTCCACGCCTGTTCATCTTTTAAAATTTCATAACCATATTGTGATCAGCTAAGCTATGAAGAATATACTTGAGAAAGCTGGGAAACTCTAATATTTGAGGTTAGTTAAGTAACATACAATTTTTATGTCCTATGTCGGTCGCTGAAGCACTTCAGAGCTGTTGATGGTCTCATTATTTTAAAATATTCATTGAAGGCTCAAGATGAGTAAGCACCTGAAATTCCCCACCAAAACCGTGAGATTTTAGAACCTGACGAGGTAATTTTTCTGTCGGTCCACAAAAATGAGGGCCATTCAGGGTAATTTTTCCTTGCTACCCAAATTTTTTCCTTTATAAAAACCTAATTCCAAGATGTTTAGAGGCTCTTCACTTTGCATGTTTTGAGCACTATTCATGGATGGGCAGCGAAGATCGTTCAGATCAACGAACCATTCATTAGAATGATTATTCAGCTGGCTCGTGAGCTTGATTAAAAACACTCATTGAGGGGCGCTGAGGCTCAGTTACTGCGTATGATGAGTTTTATCTCCGCTGAAATGTTGATGTTGCCTTCCGTGGAGTTTTTCATGATTAATTGGGCAGAGCGCACGGCGCTCTCTGAAGAGGAATTTCTCAAATTATTATTACTGACGCACGTTTCAGCAGAATTAATCATAAATTGTTCAGAATTGAACCTCATCGTTAGTTTTGCTCCTCGGCATAATTGTTACGTAAGTCGTTATTGTTACGTAAGTCGTTATTGTTACGTAAGCCGTTATTGTTACGTAATACTTCAACATAAAACGAGGGTGAACTTACGTACTGGAGGTGGCTCCTCTGGAGCTTGACTGCAGTGATTGTACATGAAAAGTGTTAAAAAATCAGGTACGGTGCACTAGGTGTGTGTGCTCACTACATGCCGTGTAGACTATCGAAAGCAAGTGCATCAGGAGACACTAGGGATAATTGTTGCCATTGTGGCAATGCTGTTGGTTTTGATACAAATATTTTCAATTGTCATGAATAGCGTTTACAAGAGATACACGTCGAGTTATTTTGAAGCACTTTCATTTAAAATGAGAAACTGATTGTCGTATGGTAAATTTAAATTCTTTGGAAATATTTGTGTTACCTCCAGACTTGCGAATTTTGAATACAGTTACAACTTGTAGGGTGTCGCAAATCCAGCCTTGCTCCTTACTAAAGTCCCGTGCAAGACAGCCCATAACTTGCATAATTAGGGACTAGGTCTGCTTTAACAAACTGGCCTAAAAAGTAAGAACGCTAACTATTTATGACAAGCGAGGCAATGGTGGGAGTGCTTCACTTTCCTGGCGACCTTAATAACCTTGGACATGCATAAAATGTTCGTTTGTCTTTACGAGCGAATCCGAAGCCTCAGCTACGGATCCGAGCGAAGTTGAGGAGGGGCCTTCGCGGGTTGCTTCCTCAGATGACGAAGATGAGTGGTCCGGGGCGCATGTCTACAGTGTGCTCTGACCTATACCGGCCCCGCTTCAGGGAAGCTTAAATCCTTGACAGCCGGCTTTTTGTGGAGAAATGTTCACCTGAACATAATCTTCGAAACTTATCATCGAGGTGAGCATTCTCTTGACCATTGTCTTACTTGTCATAGGGTTTTTGTTATTTGCAGCGTGTACTGCCCCGTTCAGGGTGTCAGCTAAAGACTATGTTTCCTGTGCCAGTTAGTTCTGGAAGTTTCTCGCCGCAGAAGCGGGTAGGCGAGACAAGGGATGATTTTTTCAACTGCAATGTAACTCAAATAATAGGCTCACAACATTTTTGAACTGACCAAATTGTTGATGTATTCCAAATGATGGGATTAGTAACACTTAATTTAACATCTTTTTATCGAAAAAACTGTCTTTAGTTAATATCGAAGGAACTTTTAATCAAACCAGCCAGTAAGCACTAGAACGCGTGCATGCAGCCTGAAGGAACTTGGAGAAAGTTAGATTAAATTATTACTTGCCAGGTAAGATGTTCAGACACGTGAGGACAGGTGGCCCTGCTAAAGTGCTGGGGTGAGTTCAACCCTGTAAGATTCTCACACCTTACGAGTTTCCCATTTTCTAATGTCTGCAAAAACGATAACTCCCGAGCAACAACTTCAGCTTCAGTTCGTATAGATGCGAAACAAGTCATTCGCTCACTTACTTCTCTTTGATTACTTGTACAGTATAAAAACGCGTGAAAACAGAATGTAAAACTTTATGTAAATGAGATGTAATATTTCACATCACTTGTGGACAGGAATTTTAGAGCTATTTATCGGTTGCGTTGCAAAGCACTGAGAATTAATTCTGCGCCTTAAGAATCCTGTATCTTAGAAATTTGTCACACACTAGGAATCCCACTCATTATGGTGACGCATTTCAGCAGGGTCACCTGTTCTATACATATATATAAATGTATCTGAACGGGTCAGTTGTTTGCTTTAATCGCAACTTGATGAGGAATTTTTAAAAACGAGGAAAATTCCTAAGAACATGATCATATTTATTAGGAAAACGTTTTATTTAATGACTGTATCCAACATTTTGTTTTCTCTTTTATTGCAGACAGAATGATTTGTACTTTTACGAACTGATGAGGGAGCTGGACTACGAAACGTTTTCCCAGTAAATATGATTAAGTTCCTTGGAATTTTCCACGTTTTAAAATTCCTATAAATATTTTTATATTGGAATAACCATATATTTTCAAATATATTAATGTATATACGTATACAGGGTGGCGCATAAGTAACGCACCCTTATTTATTGCCGCAATATACACTGGGCACTTGTAGACAGGAAACGATTACAATTAACCCTATCGTTATACCTTTCATAGTTTATTTATTATCAATTTTTTAAAAGGGTGCGTTACTTATGCGCCACCCTGTATGCTTATAAACAGGGTAATAACTAAAAATGTACACCTTTTGCAATTCCAATAACTTTTCAAATAAATGAAAATCAATAGAACATCCGAAAGGACAGAATTCATTCTATTCTTACGTATCTGGTTTACCCTCAAAATAAGCATAAACATCAAGGGTGCAGGAGAGAAGATTATTGTAATCATCAACATGGCACAACTGACTCTTCAACAACGCAAGTTCATCAACGAAGAAATGAAGAAAATTGGATCCATCTTCGGGACTCTGAGAAAATTATTCTTGGAACACCGATTCAAACCTAACAAAATAACGATTCAGATGAATTTCCGTAAGTGGCAATACCAGTTTATTGGGAGAAACTGGCAATATCAGTATTGTGTATAAAGGAAGATCTAAAGTTTCTTAACGCACAGAGGAAAATGTTGAAAGACTGAGAACTCTAATCGAAGGTCCAGCAAAGTAAAATAAAAGTTAGCTCCTCTTGTTTCTAATAATACTTGTTTTATTTGCATATCCTGTCTATGAAAAAGGTAATAGCAATATTGAAAACTAAACATTTTTAGCAACCACCCTGTATATATGAGGCTCAGTAACTGCGTGAGATGAGTTTTATCTTCTCTGAAATGTTGATGTTGCATTATGGATTGGAAAGTGTTATTTATAGAAACCTTTTAACTGTAAATCGAATTTGAATTCATATGAATTTTCGTATCCGTATTTTTATCTATTCACTAAGAATGTAGTTTTTACCTATATTTTTGTAACTGAAGCGTAAAAATTTCAAGCGGTCAAATTCAAATTACACTTGAAAAGGTTCTATAAACACCACCTTTCGTTCTATAAAAAATTGGTATGTTCAAATACGTGCGCATTTAGAATAATTCGTGGGATAATTACATGGTTAGATGTAGCGGGATATATGTGTCAAAAATGTTTGGGTGTACATTTAGCTGTAGCGCCTAGTGCGAGTACGTCGTGGTGAACGCCGAGTTCAAACTAAGTAGGTTAACCCAATTTTCGCCGAACTCAGGTCAATTTTCTTCGATCTAATTGAAATATACAGCTATTATATTTTCTAGAAACAGGATCACCTTCAAACCAGTTCTAAATTTGTAAAAAAGTCAAAAGGTACAAACTTCGAGAGTCTTCTAAAATTTGCACGATCCTTTGACCAACTCGCATTTGTAAAACTCTCTGACTAGCACATCTGGACTGTATGGTAAACATTTTACTTCTGGGGTTGTATGTATTAACAGCGCATAACCACACCAACACGCACAGGCCTGCGCAGGCTGGCCTGTGCATCTAATGAGCTAAACTGGGCTACGTACCATCCTAACTTCACGGACAAATTATTGCACGTTTTTCTCGACGGTGTCGTAATCAAAGAAAACTTCCACTAATTCTGATATAAAGTTTGGCGAGAATTCTCCGACACACAACATCATTTCTCGTAGTCGTCTTGTTATCCGAAAATTTTTTCAAAATAAAACCACGAATAAAAAGAGTGAGACGTCGGATCATATTTTCTCTCGTATCATTATACGTTTCTTTGGGTAAAACTCAAATAATTTTCAGAATCAAACGTATAAAATCTATTCTAGCGTCTTACTAGAAATATTGTACATACCTGGAGTAAGTAAATACTTCAAATTGTTCTGCCAAATTTTCCTAAGTTCTCAAATAGGTATACCGTTAGTATAATGCTTGTAATTGATGCTTGCTTTTAAATCATGAAATAAATAATTTATGACGTGAACGCACAGATACAATTATTGTACTTATAAATGTCAAAAAACGACGCACCTGACCTAAAGTGATGTAAATGAATAAAGAGACAGAAAAACATGGGAAAAACTAAATCAACAACGCTGCTATGAATCAGACTTCGTACTCACTTTCAATCGTTATTTGTCATAACTATAGCTTGGTTTATCATTGTAAGGCTTTGTGTACCGACAATCAAGTACAAAACTTCAAAAACTGCATGCAGGACAGAAATACCATCCTTCTCACCATGATATAAAGTAGAATTTATGTGCAGTTGAGTGCTGTCTTTTTGCTCACGAATTCTCAGAAGCACATCTAAAACTATTAGCTTAATTATGCAAAAGACTGCTCACTGAAAACAATTTAGTCACTACAGACTAAAGAAATTCGGCATCCGCTGCTAAACAAAAAATTTCAGTAATTTTACATTCGAGAATTTGTTGTCATTTTTTTGAAACGAAAATGAGTATCCTCTCAATACTCGACCTACTTCATTCATAGCAGTTGGGCATCATTCCGTGAAGAAAGATTGTTGTTACATCATGCTACTGAACGAAAACGAGCTGTATCTTGAACACAGTGGGGATAAAACATTTAAAGTTTAAGTCCGCTATCCATAAAATTCATCGTTTAGTATTTCTCGAAGTAACACGGTTCCTCCATCTCAGAACTCGAAGTTAGTGCTGATTATTTCCCTTATTTTGTGTTCGAACTTTAAAATATGCAGTTCATTGCTCTCCGATTGTCTATTGCACTGCCAGAGAAAATTAACGACGACTTAATCTCAGCTTCAGTACATGTAGCTCGATATATCAAGGCTATAATATGAGTCTCCAGTTGCGCTTTGTAAGCCACTCCGCATCCGACGCCAAAAATCTACGGGTTGCGTTGGTCATATTTCGGATCATAAATCTTGAGTCGGAGCTATGGAAGACCGCGTTGGACCTGTCATCAATCTTAGCCCACTTGTCTTTTTTTGAAGAGGAGGAAGAAAGAGAAATGTTTGTGAAATGTCGCAGCAAAACCCACACCACTGAGAAAAAGAGCCAGGCTTGTTTATCGCCGTTTCATAGAAGGGAAGTGATTTAAAACTGTTCTTGAGCTTCTTACTCGGCAAAAACGACCATTGCTCATCGTTGTGCGAAGTGATGGTACTGCTTCGGTAACTCAGTGGTATTTTTCGCCTCCCTCGAAAGCAGCTTCCTAGCAAATTTCAGCTCTATGCAACCAAGAAGTCTAATATGTGTGTGATATGATACCCAACCTGACATAACTTCGTAGTCATCTTCCCTAACCATGGCTTGAGCTTGATTTTGATATTTAAATAAAAAATTTGACATCGCTTAACTTCACAGAGCTTTTTCTGAATAAATATGACCTAACTTAATTGATACTAACTCAGTATGCCTAAACGAAACTGAACGCTAATTTATCTAACTATTTTTAACTTTAAACAAATGAGAAAATCCTCCCATATCCTAGATTTCTTGGGATAAATGTTTTTTGATAAGCTGGCAGGAATTAATCTTTAACCCAAAATTTTAGGGCAGTAGGTCTCTTTAAACAGCGAAGGAAATAATTATGCTCGTGAAAATAATGATGAGATACATTATAATTTGATGAGAGAAACAACTACAATAAAAATGTTGGGACGACTTCGTTATTTTATTTTTGTAAATAATTTCTGTAAAATTCACCCAATGGTGCTCTATTATGCACCGATGAATGCATCAAGTTGAAAAATCGAAAGAATCTTGACAAAATTCTATTTTATCCGGCAGGGACATGCAATCATGAAAAGGCAATGAGAAATTATTGTGTACATAAATATTGAAAGTACTCGGCGGGGGAAGACGAGAATTAAACACATGAAATTTATTTTAATGAAGCGTTGCCATGAAAATATTGCACAATACTCACTGCTTGTCTAACTTTCCTTAGTAAGTTGTGAAGAAACCAAGCCTTCGACGCTCGGCAGTGCTTTTCTATGACCTGACCGTGCGAGTTGCTAGGCCGAGCTCGGGCTGAAGACGAACAGGATTGTTACCCGAGTTCTAAAGGGAAATTTGCGCTCTAAAACAAAGAAGCACCTTCGAGAAATTAGGATTTTGTGTGTTCCGAGATGTTAAGATACATTTTAGCAAGTTCGTAGCAGTTTATAGTAGCCTACAAATATATTATACCACGTAAGGATGTAAACAAGAAAAAAAAATTCACCATTGCACTCATGCATGTTAATCACTTCTATTCTTGTTAAAATTTTTAATGAGGAGCTATGAATAAAACTAATTATTTAACAGTTTTTCCATAGATTTAATAGAGACCAGCAATTCCTAACATACCACACAGATCCATAATAGGACACTGAATGTAACACATCTCGGATCTGCACTAATTGATAACGGGAGATAGAGTGAAGTACCCACATCAGCCATGACGTAAAATTCCCCTGCCGAGGGCATACCGAACACATCGCTGTCACTGCGACTCGCCTCGTCAGCAAACTGATTTTGCTGAAATGATTGTTCGTTCGTTTTCGGAAACTCAATGAATCGCTGCCCAAAGGATGCCTTAAAGGATGTTTTGTTACAATCAAGCCTGATACATATCATCTTGTACAATGTTTTTTCAAATGCTTTATAACTAACACCAGGACACGATGACGGTTACTCTCGGTCAAGCCGGTACCCATTCCCGACAACTGGGTAGAGCGGGAATTGTGGCTGAGTTCTCCCTTTTCCCAACGGGAAGAAACACCCGACGGCACTGCTGGAATTCTATCTGCTGACACCTTCCCGTGAAGGGCGCGTGCTCTTAACCACTCGGCCACGGTGGCCATGACTCAACAGCTCCATCACGGCTGTTTCAAGTGCTGGGCAGCAGGACCAAGTCCCCACTATCCACCAAATCAATGATAGCCCCAGTGTATCTCCTAAGGAGTATCTCCTGTCTCACGGCGCTGTGATGACAGGATTACAGGATATTGAAGTAATTTCGTGAGAAAGACACGCATTCGACCAAGGGAGTAGGTGTGAAAAATGGCTCCTGATATCAGGAGAGAGGGTGTACGCAAACTGCTTTAAACTTCAAGATTGATCCCTAAAGTCTATTGCCAGTGGATGTATGTGAATAAGATCTGGCTGCAGTGTATCAGATTGATCCTTCGGGGTCATATTATGCTTGGTTTGTCTATTGAATGTAGAATATTGATTCAACGCGTTTTAAATGTTTTGACATGGCTTCCCTCCATGAATGAAATTTAGGTAAACAGTGAAACGAACATGTGAAATTTTGATGCTGCTGTCCTTATGGAAGGCAACTGAAGAAATTCGGTACAATAACTTCAATTAGATTCGTCTGATGAAAATATACGCCTAGGCTGTCTCGTGGTGCTTAACCACGTGCTATATGAAGAATGGAGTTCAAAAGTGTCGTCCTCGAACTTTAAAACTCAGCTCTTAGCTTGCTTGATTGGTTAACTCCTCCGTTCACCCATCCTGCAAACTAAATATTTGAACACTACAGGAGGACTACAAGCTAATGTGTTCTAATAAGAATTTATTGACATTAATTGATTGTAACTTATTCCGATGTTATACTTAGTCAAAAGACTATGAACGAAAGTGGAACGGTCATTCAGTTTTTTAGTTCTGAAACAGTTTACACGAATAAATTATAGCTCTCAATAAAAGACATTTTTTTCCTAATACGAGTTCATGTTAGTTGAACTAGCAAAAATCCAGCGATGAGCGCTTAACTGCCAATTTACACTAATAATTCTACGTTAATTTCAAACTGAAGTCATTGCATTCATAAATAGGGAAAGTTTTGTCTGAGATCTAGAGTACGGCCAGAAGGTTTTAATTGTTGTGTTTATTGACAGAGAAAGCCGCTTCTGGGTATTTCTAGTGACCGCAGTCGTCCCCAACTTCTGTGGAAGGGACGAAAAGTTTTAATTTCCACTTTTGTGCTCACAAGCGGCCATTCTTTTATTGACACAATACTTTTGAAAAAAAGTCCTCGAGTCGCAGCAGTTCGAAGTGAGTTTAGATCCCACTTGAGGTCAGTTTTGACATCTGCCTGGGCTCTATACAAAATAAAATAAAACTTTTATAAATAGAGAATAGAACCCATCAAACACAAAGTTTAGTCCAGGTCCCAGCACAAAAAGTTGCTCTTGAGCTAAGCTCTAAAGTTTTATAAGCTTTATATGGTTGGACACATATGACTGATACAGACATCAAAAGAAAAATTTATTGTTGGTTTTTATTTTGAGTACAGTCTGCGTCTGAGAAAATATAGGATTTAAGTTGGCAGGCCCTACATGTTACTTGATTAATTGTATAAAAATGCTCTAAAATACAAGGCCAAAATTTAGCTTTGCAACTCATTCATAGCAGTTAATTAATGCAAATCCATCAATTTCAATTGAAACTTTCATTTTATTCTTTTATCATACAATTAGGACTATTTCTCCTCATAGTATGGGAAGAAAAGGAAAAAATTTTCCGTTGAAGGGATTTTTCTTTCATCGTGTCTCATTTGTGGGAAATCTCCCGGCCATCGCTCTCCTACGAACGCAGGCCCGTAGAAATGCAGTTGAGGTGAATATTTTTTGTTTATGCTTCTCTTTTTATCCTCCTGCTTGAATTTGTTTTTTAAGTGAGTAAATCATTTTACTTTTTCATCTTCCCATATTTCATTATATACGCCAACTTAACGGTCTGTCGACATAATTTTAATTTGCTATTTTGATTGAATAAAAATCAGTTCGAGTAACTTTTCCCAGTGCTTTGTTAAATTCTGCTAATTTGAATTCCTGGTGTCTTTGACTATAGTGTAATTTTGAATAAATCTCAAAAAGCAATACCTCAATTACATTGTTTCGTTTAATAAATAAAAGTGATTAAGAGTGACTTGACGTGAATTTTAATAACTTTTTCAGAGCTAGGCCCTTGTTTTTAGATCCATGATCGTCATCATCTACCGTCAGGATGTACAATTGACATTCTTTATCAGTTTTCCGGGCAAAAATATTTCCGGTCCAGATTCTACTACGCACGCACTTACCAAGCCTCTGAACTCGCGCAGCCGGTGATCTAGAGTCATTCTATCACAAAGTTGTAATTTTCTGCATAGATAGTAATTTTTTCACATACACTATTTCCTTTTTCTTGACATTGCTTCCCACATTTTTTGTCAACTCCCATTACTCTTTCTTTCGCGTTTTTTTTTTAATTTCGGATACCTTTCCCTAAACTTTGTGAATTTGGGTTACCTTACTTCCCGCGATTCTGTGAATTTTGTTTACTTTTCTTTACTGATAATTTGCTAAGTAAATTTCATGGATTTCAGTAATATTACATCCAATTTCAATTTTCTTGATATAAATCACTCTACTTCGGAAGAAATTGAAGCACATTGACAATTTATGAACATATTTTCGTGTCGTCTAAGCAGAATCAAAAGAATATTCAGGTCACGAACTTTAATTTCCTTAGTATTTTGATTTTACTGCTCTGGAAAGCGTTAACTGGGATTTGATCATACCTTCACAACACTCAACTAACCCACGACATGTTAATTAAGCTCAATTTTAATTAGGCCAGTCTCGGTGAAAGCGTCCTCCAATTAGCGGCGCTAATTGCAAAATTCAAGTGCTGTTGTGTGTTGTTCTTTTGTACGAGCGCATCCCTGACTCTTCTTATCATTTCTTCCAGTGTTTGATCACCCATTATTTTCATCAGTTTTTTATGATATTGAAGATTTAATCGCAGACATAATTACCTTTCATAATTTCCATTAAAAAAGGTTTCCGGGGTTATTTAAATCAAATGTTTTTCAAATTTTGTCTCCAAACCAAACGAGGGTAAGTCATTTAACATTTTCAAAATTTCGTTATTGATTTTTAAAATTGTCAAGCGTTGTTTCAGTAAAATCTACTGAATTCTGTTACAAAAAATGACAAGGGTAAATCATTTAACATTCTCATACTTGTGTTTTTGAAATTCGAATATAATTTCCAAAGTTCTTAGCCGTATAGAAATCAATAAGAAAATGTGAATTTCCCTCTTATAACATATTAAATGTAATTTCTACTCCGTGACATCATTTTAGATTTTAAAAAATTAAACCATTTTGAGTTGGATTCAACATTCACATTTCTAGGCTTTATTGCGCAATCAAGAAATCTTGTTAAGCTCCTGTATAATTTTTTCCATATGAAAGGCCATGAAAACAAATGCAAGCAGCCACAACAAAGTTCATCATTGACTCTGCCATCACACGGCGGCGGAGCACTTCCTTACTTATGTTTTTTTAGTGACCTGCGTAAAGACAAGGCGGTTGCCATGGCAACCATGTGATAAACAAGTTTTATTTTCTTCTCAGTGAGAACGCTAAGAAGCCCTTCACCAAGTTGATGGAAGTCGTCATGGTTTCTTGCTGATATAAGAATTAATGCGCAACTTTCAGAAATGATCTGATTCAGAAACGTAAACAGAATTTTGAAAGAAAATATCTGGGTATTTCAGAAATGTGAAATTGAACCGACATAAAACCGTTTATATTGTTTTGATATGAAATAGATCCTTTGTTCGCTAGCATATTACATTTTGTATTCTGTACGTGGTTGGGCTTGCAAAAGTTCTTTCTCTCCTGTCAATACACAAGAGGAAATCATCCTTGTTATTCAAGTGGGTGTTGGGAAAAAATATTTAAATTGAGCATGAATAGACAAAAAATACACATTTTCAGCTGCACTTTCTCTTTCCCCCTCTCTCTCTCTCCCTTTCTTTTGTCCACTGTCTCTCGATGGGATTGTGATTGTCTGTTTAAATTGAGATGAAAATCATTCATTCGCTGATAAAGATTTACAAATTATTGGATGTAATAGTTCTAACCATTCATCTCGATCAAAGGAGACCCAGATCCTTTGTTAAAAGCATTTGTTTATTTTCGCACGTACTGCATTAGAAAAATTAAGTCGCTCGCAATCTATTTTTTCCATTGATTTGTTTAGGGATAGAAGTTAAACGAGCGCACGATTTTTGAAAAGGCTTTTAATCTTTTCGATACTCTTGATCCAGCTATCCTCGGGATTGCATGCTGCGCTAAATTAAGGAAGCATCTTGTCATGCATCCAATTCTACTTTTTTCTTTCTTCGTTCGTTAAGAAGCATCGATCGCTTCATTCGGAGGATGAAAGACGCGACATTTGAAAGGCACGAAATTCGAGGTATCGGCTAAGATTTCAAGCGCGTCGAAGCATAATTGGATAATAGTTCCAACGGTTTGAGCGTTGCACGAGTGCGGCGTGCTCTGACATGCAACAACACAATTTACGCAGACGTTAGAAGGTTTTGGTGTTTTGCGTGTATCTTTAACACGTTTCCTGCGAAGGGACCCACCGGTGGTCACTGTGGGGATTTTCATAATGCTGCTGATCGACCTGCAGTCATTGACTCAATTTTTATAAATACTTAATGGAAGCTAAGTGAAGGCACGATCCATTTAGTGTTTGAAATGGTCAAAATTCCTTGCAGCCATTGATTTCAAATTTAAAAGCTATGTTTAGGGCTTGATGACGTTCTTATCCTTTCAAACAAGTGGGAAAAACATGATTGCAAGATAATATTTTAACTTGCACGCTATAGTCGAATTTAAATAAACGAATAAAATCAGAGAAATGGTGGCCATTGTGACTAGGACGTAAATAAGCAATTTACAAAGTGACACAAAAATGTACCAATTCGTAGCGAACGTGTCAACTGGGGAGAAATTTCTCAAAATACTGATATAATTACTAAAATATTTCAACATTATAAATGAATGAACACTCGATAATGAAGGTACTTCAGTGGCTGAACTAAGTCTTACCCAAAAGTTGTCATTACTGTGTTCGAAGGATGTCAGAGTCTGCGTCCTTCAATGAAGCGCTTTCGGGCCGCTAAAATCGGATCACTGCAAGCGCTTTCGGTCGTATATTTCCTAATACACTTTCAAACAATGTTGTTGCGTAGTTCATAAATTTCGTTAGGTAAGCCATTAAAAGGGATCAAACCCGAGAAATCTGTCTTCAGCAACCGCTTTCGTATCTTTCCTACAATATTTTTCAGTAGTAATGTTATGTATAAATTTCGTTGTAAAATCTATTGCGAGGCATTACTCGCCGGCGTACCCTAATTCGGTGAAGAGCTAGTGATCTGGGTCACTGAACTTAATTATTGATATTTTAATTCTAATTAAAACTCATAGAACTGCAAAGAACTACTCTAATTCTGATTGCGCAAAAATATTAACATGGATTGTGAGCATTCGTGTGTAAATTTTCTAAAAAGAATAAGAAACATGTTATGCTTAGGTTCAGGTCATGCCTAGGTTCAGGTCATGCCTAAGTTCAGGTCATGCCTAGGTTCAGGTCATGCATAGGTTCAGGTCTTGCCTAGGTTCAGGTCTTGCCGAGGTTCAGGTCTTGCCTAAGTTCATGTCTTGCCTAGGTTCATGTCTTGCCTAGGTTCAGGTCTTGCCTAGGTTCAGGTCTTGCCTAGGTTCAGGTCTTGCCTAGGTTCAGGTCTTGCCTAGGTTCAGGTCTTGCCTAGGTTCAGGTCTTGCCTAGGTTCAGGTCTTGCCTAGGTTCAGGTCTTGCCTAAGTTCAGGTGATGCCTAGGTTCAGGTCTTGCCTAAGTTCAGGTCATGCCTAGGTTCAGGTCATGTCTAGGTTCAGGTCTTGCCTAGGTTCAGGTTTTGCCTAGGTTCAGGTCTTGCCTAGGTTCAGGTCTTGCCTAGGTTCAGGTCTTGCCTAGGTTCAGGTCTTGCCTAGGTTCCACAAAAGTACGCTCTGTATTTTAACGAACTCGTTGATATCTTTACCACCATAAATCCGCGACTTAGTTGTGTATCTCCATTGTACTAGCTGACGAAATTTTCTGCTCACAATAATAAGCAAAATATTTCATGTTAATGGATCTACGCAATTGAATTTTGGCCATTTTAAAAGCTGAAGGGCTTTGCTTTTACATTGATGCAATGTATGAAGTGTGTTAATATTTTTAGGTAGTGTATTCTCGGGTAACTATCACATTACGGTTACCAGATGCAACCTTTCGCCATAATTGATACTCGGTATTCGTTTCCATTTGCTTAAAAGTTTTTTCGTAAGAAAATTCTTAAATTAAATTGAAAATGACACGGCCTGTGCCAGTGTGATATTACTCTGACTGAAAATACTTGTATTTTACATTGCTATCTTGGACAACCCTGTAGTTGAGTGTGTTACCCTAAGATAAGAGCCAATGTATCTAAAAAATTTGAATTAGCGTAATTTCGAGCAGCTCGAACGCATTTGCTATTTGAATATTAACAAAAAACTAGAAAGCTGTTAGGTTATAAATTCGAATGGAATTCGCACAACGACACTATAGCGGAAACTTAAATTGAACAGAGTTATTTAATTTTACTGGCAAATAAGGACCGACGTGTGAGAAAATGTTGAATGAAAGAAAGAAAAAGATTTGTTTCCTTCTCAAAATGTGACATGCCAATTTACAGGGTTCTGTCAAATGAAAACGCACATTTATTCATATCACCAGCCCACTGTTTTGCGTAGGCGAGAAATAAATATGGAACATTACCATCAGGGTTTAATTTTATATACACATGCTTTGCATATCGTAAAGATTCATTTGCACAAGTAAGCGGTAGAAGCCACGTACAATTCGGTCGTCCACATAACGCACAAGGTGTTGCGTAGTGTTGTTCTAGGAAATTAAGAATAAAATCTCCGATGAAGCGGAAAAAATCGAGGAAAAATTAAGAATAAATAACTAATGGAACACATTTTGCAAGCCTGCCATGCCACAAACTACTGAATATTCTAAGCCCCATGGAATGGATACCGTAGCTCTCGGATGCACATAAACCATCCGATGAGAGGGTCAATTAAATTTAAATTAAACTGCGATTTAAGGGTGTGATTGACGTTCTATAAGTTATTTACAGATTAACTTAATGTTAAAATCCCTTTTTATCAGGCATGGGCTTAACAATCGCAAGAAATGCTTAATCTTCTTCTACACTCTTTCCCTATTGTGTAGCATATTTAGCAAATTGCGTACTATCCGTACAGCTAGTGTTGAACTTCGAGTATACCGCACTGGTAGGACAAAATTATATCACCTTGCGTTGGTTCGAAGAATTCGGAAATGCCGAAGATCGTTCCCCGATGTCGTCACCCTTGAAGTTTTTGTAACTTCAAAATTACTACTCATAAATCTTTTGGAGCAAAAGATTTATGCGTTTCGAAATGAAGACAGGATACTGTTATAGCAAGGGTCAACGAAATTCAGAAAGGGCGGTGTAGCAGTTCCGGAGAAATGAATGTGAGCGAAGAAACCACGAATAACACTGCTTAAAATTAAGCATTGTGACTGTTC